>CM049839.1:3695430-3986884 GCA_027422415.1 Schizothorax lantsangensis | reverse complement strand
AAAAAAGTAAAAAAAAAAAAAAAATGTTACATAGTAACAACTTTCTACTTCGAGGACCTTGATAGAAATGTAGTGGAGTGAAAAAGCACGATATTTATCTTTCAAATGCACTGAAGTTAAAGTCATAAGAAAAAAATATAATACTCAAGTGAAGTACAAATACTCAAAGTGCACGTATATGGAAGCCCGTTTCCGCCACAGTTGAGAAGAAAAAAATGTTTCTTTAAGTCATAATAATGAGAAGGTTTCTCGAAATAAAGACTAAATCCATGCACGCACAATGCAAGAGTGATGGCACGATAGCGACTTCTGTTGGTCAAATCCAGGGCCGGTCCAGGCTCTGTTGGTGCCCTAGGTGAGATTACCCCCCCCCCCCCCCCCCCCCCACCACTACAAAAAAAAAAAAATCAGAAAATGCAGATTTTTCAAAACTTTACTAGATTATAACATGGGTCATTTTATGGAAATGTCCATTTTTCTGTCCCTAGCCTTTACAGAAATATTACACTTGAAAAACACATTAGGGTTCCAATTTCTTTATATTTTAAAATTAAACTGTTATTTGAACAATTACGCCTTCTTGAGCCAATGTGGCAATATATATATATATATATATATATATATATATATATATATATATATATATATATATATATATTTTATATATATTATTATATATATTTTATTTTTTTATTTTTTATTAATTATGAAGAATTCCAAGCACCACAAAAGTGCTTGTCCCCACAGCCATGTACAGCAGGAAAGTGCTTTATTTTGAGGTCCAAAACAGGTTTTTCTACCATTTAAAATATGATAATGTATTCATAACTATCAAATATATTAGATAAAATGGCATAAAACTAAATGCTGAATAAATATTATAAAATGTATAATGAAAACAGTGGTCCCCTGGAGTTGTGTCACTGGTGTTACCGATTAACAAAAATCTGTTATTTTGGAATAAAAAAAATAATAATCACACTGATGACATCACTTGACTTCCTCCTTCCTATTTTCTAAACTTCTATGAAAAAAAGCCCATGTTATGTCCACGGTTTCTTTTCAGTTATGATAAATTCTCATTTATCTCATGATTTCATATGAAGATTTTAGTGGACATCACTGGTATGACCTATTTATTGTTAGGGAATTGTAACAAAAACAAAACAAAAAACTAATACAAATGGATTAAACTATTTCATTTAGTGAGTATACCATGATTGACAACATGTGGTATGATACCTTGCAGCAGACATTTTGTAAAATGCATTTTTCATGAAAATTGTCACTGGTGTTACCTTCCTTATGGATAACACCAGTGACGATCAGTATATCAGGTCTTATGTATGTCACTGGTGTTACTGTCACTGGTGTTACCTTCCTTATGGATAACACCAGTGACGATCAGTATATCAGGTCTTATGTATGTCACTGGTGTTACTGTCACTGGTGTCACCTTCCTTATGGGTGACACCAGTGACGATCAGTATATCAGGTCTTATGTTTGTCACTGGTGTTACTGTCACTGGTGTTACCTTCCTTATGGATAACACCAGTGACGATCAGTATATCAGGTCTTATGTATGTCACTGGTGTTACTGTCACTGGTGTCACCTTCCTTATGGGTGACACCAGTGACGATCAGTATATCAGGTCTTATGTTTGTCACTGGTGATTCATTGGGTAACTGTACTGTTTTTTTTTCTGTCACATTAAATAAATAAATCTCCTTATTTCGTGCATTTTCATTATTTTTCTGTAACTGACTACATGTGCTAAAAAAAAAAAAAATATTTCATAAAAACATTTAATATTGCTAAAAAAGGTAACACCAGTGACAAAAAAAATAGTACATGTGGTCTTAATTATTGCACAAAAAAATCTAAAAATAAATCTCTCATTTATATGTATTCATAAAGTCAACAGGTAATCTAATAATGTGGTCTAAATTTAAATGTTAGAAAAATAAATACATTAAGACATCTTGCCAAACCAAAAGTAGACGTTTCTGTAGAATGACCCACATAACAATTTTATTTTATTCTAACATTATTTTAATCAGTTCGATCTACTAAAATTGTTAACTCTATGATAATTTTGCTTAATATATGGGTGTAGGAGGGCACGATGGTCACAAGATGGTCTTCCGAGAAAAAAAACTTTTGTGCGGCGTCCCCCAGTGATTTTTGCGCCCTAGGCAACTGCCTATGTCGCCTATGCCACGGGCCGGCCCTGGTCAAAGCCATACGGTGGCCAAGAGAGCTCACCGCACTGCAAATAGAAAAAAACACTTGCAAATTAAGAAAACAACTTTCCTCATTTTGACAACACACGCGCTGCAAATGCTCACAACACAACCAAACAAAGAAATGCACTGCAAATAAAATGTATTTGGTTGTATTGTGAGCATTTGCAGCACCTGCTCTCAAACTGATGAAGATGTTTTCTTGATTTGCTGGTGCTTTTTCTATTTGCATGTGTTTTCTGAAGTTGCAGCGCGTTGAGCTCTCTCGGCCACCATAGAAACTAAGTCATAAGTCGATTAACGATCGTTATTATGAGAAAGTTTCTCAATATAATGAGAAACTAAGTCAGAATTATGAGAAAGCATCTCATTATTATGACTTACAGAATTATATATTTTTCTCAAAGTGGCGGGAACGGGCTTCCATACACTTAAATACAGTAATCGAGTGAATGAACTTAATTACTGTCCACCTCTAATTAAAGGGGCACATGGAACAAGGTTTTATATAGGGCTGTGCTCAAAATATCAATGCAGCAATATATTGTGACGCATTCCTTGCTGATACATGTATCGATACGGATGTTTCTGTATTGATAAAGCACTAAATGCCGTGACACAGTTTTGAAAAGAAACACTGAAAAAAAAGACCTTTAAGTTGTACAGTTAAATTATATTTTCTTTGTACCTATTAATAAATCTGGGATTATAAACTGCATTTATCGTTATTATTAATATTGAGTTTACACGCTATGGTGGTTTTGCTGTTGTAAACAATAATGTTGCAGTTTCAGAAAAATAAATAAAAAATCTGTCATATTTAAAATATAATTCTACTCTAATCCTGTTCTGAATTTATTTATTTTTGAATGCCAATACAAAACAGGATTGATAAGTATTATTCAGGGGATGAGAAAATCAGTGTAAGCCTGTTTTACCAGTGCTGTGATAGCCTAATTGTTTTTAAGGCACTCTACAGTACATTTTTAAATAAATACTGTAATAATAATAATAATAATAATAATAATAATAAGTTCAAAGTACGAATATTTTTTTGCCAAATAGCATCAACTGGTCATTGGGGTTCCTCAGGGATCGGTTCTTGGACCCCTCCTCTTCTCCACATACACTACATCACTGGGACCCATCATACAGGCACATGGCTTCTCCTACCATTGCTACGCCGATGACACACAGCTCTATCTCTCTTTTCAACCAGAGGATCCAACGGTAGCTGCACGGATCTCAGGCTGCCTGGCGGACATCTCGGCATGGATGAAAGAACATCACCTACAGCTCAACCTGGCAAAGACTGAGCTTCTTGTCGTCCCTGCCACTCCGACTCTACAGCATGACTTCTCGATTCAGATAGGCACATCAATAATTACCCCATCAACTTCGGTCAGAAATCTTGGTGTAATCTTTGATGACCAGCTGACCTTCAAAGAGCACATTGCAAAGACTGCTCGATCTTGCAGGTTTGCGCTACACAACATCAGGAAAATCAGGCCATTCCTGACAGAGCATGCTGCACAACTTCTTGTCCAGGCCCTTGTCGTTTCTAGGCTGGACTACTGCAATGCTCTTCTGCCTGGCCTTCCATCAAACGCAATAAAACCTCTACAAATGATTCAGAATGCAGCGGCACGACTGGTCTTCAATGAGCCAAAAAGACCCATGTTACACCTCTCTTCATCTCACTCTTGCACTGGCTACCAGTGGCAGCTCGCATCACTGCTCGCCTAGTTCAAGACACTGATGCTTGCATACAGAACGACCACAGGCTCAGCACCCTCCTACTTCCACTCACTATTACGAATCTACATCCCCTCCAGAAGTCTGAGATCTGCTAGTGAGCAACGCCTTGTGGTACCAGACTCACAGAGAGGCTCAAAATCACTCTCCAGAACATTCTCATTCACCATTCCTGGATGGTGGAATAATCTTCCCACCCCTATCCGGAATGCTGGATCCCTGTCAATCTTCAAGCAACAACTGAAGACTCATCTCTTTCGGCACTACTTGACTTCATCCTAAACTTATTCTAAAAAAAAAAAAAAAAAAAAAAAAAAAAAAAAACACTTTCCCTTTATCTTTCTCTCCTTCCCTTGCTAGCTCGTACTTATTTGAACAATGACTGAGACTTGGTGTTACGAGCACTTCCTCTGTCTGATTGCCTCTTCAAGATGAATCGCTTTATGTATTCCCCAATTGTAAGTCGCTTTGGATAAAAGCGTCTGCCAAATGACTAAATATAAATGTAAATGTAAATGTAAAAAAGACCAGAGCCCTCGACGCCTGTAAAACATGGCCAGTGTAAATAAATTATTTAAATTAAGAGGCAGGATAGTCTATGCAAGACCTGACATTTAATTTGAATCCAAAAGGAGGTGATGTGAACATCACAGAGCTCATTCAGTGCATAGGGCCCAGAATTACTATCAAGTTCAAGTCAAGTTGAGCTTTATTGTCATTCCGCTACATGTGGGGACATACAGTGGAACGAAATGTCGTGCCTCACAGGACCACGGTGCTACATAAATACAGACATACAACACTATAAACCTATACACAACTAACCTACTGACACATTTTGACTAAGTATACTATATATAAATGTTTACCCTATACAACTAGAGATAAAAGATAAAAAATACAAACTATGCGAATGCTTCACATAAATACTGTACATGTGCAGAGAGAAACACTGTGAGTCAAGCAGCTGGCTGGGGAACAGTGCAGGATGATTTGTAGTGCATGAGCATGTAAACATACATACAGTATATTGCTGAGTCTTTTGTGGGATTGTGTACACAGCAGTGTAAGAAAAGTGTCTAGTGCGCATAGAGGAGAGTGTGTTACTACAGGTGGTCTGTACAGGCCCACTCACCTGTGTGTAGCACACTTCAATTGCACAAAAAAAAAAAAACTGAGGTCAGATGAGGTTATCATGTGGGTCATTTTATTTATGGCTAAATTATTATTCAGTCATTTTACAAATAGTTAGATTCGGCAGGCCTTTACAAAGGGTCCTTTAAATCACCATAAAAAATAATAAAAGAGACTTGACAAAAGGGCCTAGATAACAACTGTCTTAAGTGATCCCTTATTGATTAACAAATACATGTGTTACTGACAGCATTAGAGTAATGAAGAGCACTCACTTGGAACACAAATGTACAGTGGTTTGTCCTTTTCTGTTAATAGAATAACAACAAATACACATATTAGTAAGTACATGAACAAATTCTATCACGGATCTTCTTTCTCTATCACTTACCTGCAAACACCTCGACTTCACACAGAGTAAGGATTTCATCATTCCCGGGTAAAAAAATGTTGACAAATCGGCCGCTAATAGGCTCAAACTCGAATGTTTTTGTGCCGTCGAAAACAGTGATAACAGTTGCAGCCCTGCAAATACATAAAGAATAGTGTTGAAAGTGGAAACCAGAGGCCTCTCAATGCAATGTGCGTTTAACAAATTCAGTTAGGCTATTGAAATCAAATGAGATTGTATAACACTCTTCACAATACAAATGATTGTTCATGTTTTATATTGCATTGCTAAAAGAAACAATGGTCTAAACTTATAAATGTCTAATCACAATCTGACTAAAATATGTTCAAGTAAATCTCTAACTACATCTCCATGGCTTTGGCTCACTGGATCATGAGCAGTCCCTTGCCTTCACAGTTCTGGAACAACATCCTATGGACAGATGAGACCAAGATCAACTTGTACCAGAGTGATGGGAAGAGAAGAGTATGGAGAAGGAAAGGAACTGCTCCTGATCCTAGGCATACCACCTCATCAGTGAAGCATGGTGGTGGTAGCGTGGGCATGTATGGCTGCCAGTGGAACTGGTTCTCTTGTATTTATTGATGATGTGACTGCTGACAAAAGCAGCAGGATGAATTCTGAAGTGTTTCGGGCAATATTATCTGCTCATATTCAGTCAAATGCTTCAGAACTCATTGGACGGCGCTTCACAGTGCAGATGGACAATGACCCAAAGCATACTGCAAAAGCAACCAAAGAGTTTTTGAAGGGAAAGAAGTGGACTGTTAGAATGGAAAATGAATGGACAATGGCCAAGTCAATCACCTGACCTGACTGATCCGATTGAGCATGCATTTCACTTGCTGAAGACAAAACTGAAGAGAAAATGCCCCAAGAACAAGCAGGAACTGAAGACGGTTGCAGTAGAGGCCTGGCAGAGCATCACCAGGGATGAAACCCAGCGTCTGGTGATGTCTATGCGTTCCAGACTTCAGGCTGTAATTGACTGCAAAGGATTTGCAACCAAATATTAAAAAGTGAAAGTTTGATTTATGATTATTATTCTGTCCCATTACTTTTGGTCCCTTAACAAGTGGGAGGCACATATGCAAACTGTTGTAATTCCTACACCGTTCACCTGATTTGGATGTAAATACCCTCAAATTAAAGCTGACAGTCTGCAGTTAAAGCACATCTTGTTCGTTTCATTTGAAATCCATAGTGGTGGTGTATAGAGCCAAAAATGTTAGAATTGTGTCGATGTCCCAATATTTATGGACCTGACTGTATGTGCTCTGCATTTCACCTATCCAAGTGCACACACACAGCAGTGAGAAGTGAACACACACACGTGGTATTGAAGGTGGAAGAGAGTGCTGGTCATTTGGGTTACAAGTCCGACTCTATAATCATTAGGCCATGACTGCCCCAAATGGCGGAATGACATTTTGGACAAAAAGAAGATATGTCCGGGAAAAAGAGGATGTATGGTCACCTTGTTAAACCAGATCGAAATTCATAAATATGAAATAAAAATTATACATTTCTTACAGCTCATTGTTGTTTCCGTTGTTCTCCAGGTTGCTTCCGATACGAATCTGAGCTCCTTTAATTCGCTCTTTGCAACAGTCTCCACGATTAGTGAGGGCAACCTTTCTTATGCTGTAGACATTTCCGAGGTCAACTCTCAGCCATGGATTAAGCTCCACTTTAGTGTGAGTGCATGAGCCCTTCTTGTAATTTGTGTCTCTGTTTCCATCTACTGCATGCTCAGCAACTCCCTCTCGGTCGTATAAAGATGACTGCACCACTCTGGCATTAAAAGCAACATTCCCTGTTCAGTAAAAAATGATAAGACAGCTTCAAAGCAATACAAACAAATCAATCAATCAATCACAAGCTTACAATATTGACATGTATGATGACTCACAATGGTTACAGATTTTTAAATCCAGACATTTTTACTTTTATTATTCTAAACGTACCTTTCAAATAAGCGCCGCAGAGCCCAGTAAAAAGTGTTAGTAACAAAATCACACGTATGGCCATCCTGATTGAAGACATAATGCATCACATCATCTCAACATATGAAAGCATCATTTTCAATTTCTCATCCTCATTTACACAAAAAAAGAAATATAGTCCATTTGAGAGATTGAACATGTCACAACTACGGTGAGAGGGATTAGGCAAGACGACAAAGAATTACAATAACACTTTAATTCCACAACAGGTAATATCCAGACAGGTCAGGAACACGAACACGAACACACACACGCAACACGCACGCGCACACACGAGATAACATTCACAATACCGGAAAAAGACAAAATGAACAGATTAGACCAGGGTTCCTCAAATCTTTCCCTGGAGGGCCAATCTGCTGCAGAGTTTAGCTCCAACCCTGATCAAACTCACCTACCTGTGATTTTCTAATGATCTTGAAGACTCTGATTAGCATGCTCAGGTGTGTTTGATTAGGGTTGGAGCTAAACATTTTTTTTTATGCAGTTAATAAACCTTTTCAATTGCATCTGTTTTCATTCATGTATATTTACAAATTCAGACTTATTGATTAATATAATTTAAGCTAACTGATCGTAATTATCAACAAACACATTTGGTTTATTATTTTGTGTTATTGTGAAGTATAAACATGACATTCACACTGAAATTAAGGTTTAGTGAAAGGAAACATCCGACAGTAATTAAAAAAAAAACTGTAGCACTGCTAATTTGTTTAAAACCTGTAATCAATAAATGTCATATAACTCCGTTTTTAACAATTTTCACAAATCATGTTTTTTCATTGTGCTCTCCAATTAATCTCAATCAAACTGCAGTTGAGTTATTTTGATTAGGTTAAAAAAATAACAAAAAAATACAGCTAACTAACACAAAATACAATAAAACATGATAACATAATAAAAAAAAACATTTAAAAAAAAAAAAAAAAAAAAAAAAAAAAAAAAAAATGGAGTTAACTGTTTTTGCAAACAAACTCTTCATATATATATATATATATATATATATATATATACATATATATATATATATTCCAATTATAATTTTCCTGCTGTAGAGACTGCATAAATATTCAACTCACCTAGAATCCATCAATGTATCAACCTCAATTATCTGTTTTTAAACAAAATAATACATGTTTTATACAATATTTTTTTTTTATTATAAATATGCGTTTATAAACAATTGCTATATTTATTATATATCCAATATATTATTCACATGTGGAATATTAAAATGTGCTATTGTAGATATGAAAGTTAATACAGTACATACCAGCAGTCTGTAAGAGTGTCTAGTTGAATAAGACTGTGCTCAGAAATGATGCTTTATTTATTGCCAAATAAGTTCCTCCCAACCAAATGAGATATCTGAATATTCAACATTAAATGGACCTATTACAAAAGAGTTCCCAATTTTTGTAAACCTTTATTCTGATAAGAGAGAATTACATACAGAATTTGGAACATTCTTGTGTGAATGTAATCAGTATGTTGCATTTAACACTATCGACCACAAAATTATTTTGGCATTAGTGGAATTGCAGTGGCATGGTTGAAATCATACTTATCGGACCGTCATTAGCTTGCAGTGGTAAATTAAGAGTTATCATATTAATCACAAGTACAGTATGGAGTACCACAAGGCTCAGTACTAGGACTGTAGCTTTTCACCCTGTACATGTTACCCCTGGGAGATATCTTCAGGAAACATGGTGTTAGCTTTCACTTTATGCTGATGATACTCAGCTCTATATTTTCTTCACAGCCTGATTAAACATACCAATTCACAAAACTAATATAAAGCGGAGGTGTTAATTATTGGACCAAAAACCTCCACACATAATAACATAGAATACTCTCTAACATTTGATGGCTGCTCTGTCAAGTCTTCGTTGCCATTTAAGTGTGCTATCTGATAACAAAATTTATTTTGAAAACCATTTCTAGCATTTGTGAAACTGCATTTTTCCACCTTAAAAGTATCTCTAAATTATGACATGCTCTCAATGTCAAATGCAGAAATGTTAATTCATGCGTTCATGACCTCAAGGCTAGATTAGAATGAGCTTAACCAAAATAAAAACATATATCAGAATCACCCTCAGTGATTTGATTCTGGAACCAGGGGCCTCATTTATAAAGCATGCGTACGCACAGATTTGATCGTACGCTTAAATCCACGCCAGCACTCATATTTATAAAAACGGTCTTTGACGTGAAAAAGTGCTTAGCGTCACGTCAGGGTCTGAGCAGATGTACGAACTTTTTATTGTCGGAGTATTGCAGGTTTTTTTAAAATATAAGCTGTTCTTGCAGCTCGCTGTTCTAAATTATGATGATCGGTGATATTTTATATGTTAATGATATTAATTATGAGTCGTTTACAAGGCAGAGAGCTGAAACCATTGTTGCGCGCAAGCTCAAGATCATTTGCGATTCATAGATTTCACACCTGAAAGAGATGCGTAGGCACATTTTCTATTCGTACGTTCATTCTATGAATCAAACGTCCGCATATTTGAGATATGATCGTACGATCAAATTTAGGATGGTTCCTGCGCAACATTTTATAAATGAGCCCCCAGGCCTGGTCGAAATGCTGGATTTTTCTGCATTAAGTAAGGCAATTGTTATCGTATTAGCTACCATGTCAAATCATGCTTACAGTATGTTTGCTTTTCTATTAAAATTAACAGTGATTTGTGAAAATATATGCTTTATTAACAAATAATTTATCTGGAGCATTTATGTTTGGATGTGCACCTAACTTGAAACTATTTAATGGAAATCTACTTAATTGTGTTTTAAAGGGAAAGTTAAAACACTAAAAGGCAAGTGTCCTAGCTTCGGTCCTGACCTGACCTTTTCTCCTTGTACTTTCAATATTTTCTCATGTTGTCCCATATGTTTACTTTTTTAAAGCATAAATTGTATTTTATGTAATAAAAAAAAAAGAAAAAAGAAACATTCCTTCATAATGCAGTGTATTGTGCCCTATTTTTACAGACTTTTTAAGAGTGTATAGGTTGGTCCAGCTTATGTCCATGTGCAATCTCAAGCTCGCATTTCAACACCCTGACTGTTTCCGAAGCTGCCTTTTGCTTTATAGCTGAAATAAACTTGTCTCACAATTTGATGAAATTCACATTTTCATTGTTATTGCCTTTCAGTCTTGGTTCAGTCTTAGCACTGTTGTCCAAATTTATTCAGCATCAGTGTGCAAACTAAATTATTATTATTATGTTTTTGTACTTTCACACTTTCACAAACTTTACTTTACAAACATATTGCACAAAACAATGATTTTGTATTTTTTCTTGCAAGATTGAATGTAGTTATGCAATTGTGGTAGACCGTGTGAACAAAACCCCTTTTATTTTCACAGCCTTCTCTTTCCACACATATTGCACAACAGCAATGATTTGATCTTTTTTCTTTCCTGCAAGACTAATTATAGTTATGCAATTGTGGTAGACCACATCATACACAACCTCAACCTGGAAAACAGTTTATCATACAAAACAATACAGTTCTAATCTAATCAACTTCAGAAACATCGGTGAATAACAGTTAATAATGGCCAGAGGCAACAATGGCAAAGAACCCAAACTCCATCGTAACAGAAATAAGTAAAAAAATCCTTGGGAGAAACCAGGCTCAGTCGGGGGCCAGTTCCCCAGTTAGAAATGTTTTGTTCTAAAAAGAACATTATCATGCATTGTTCTAGCAATATTTTTAGCAGGTAGTTTTATTTTTGTTCCCAGAATGTTCTCTCAAATGATAGTATAACATTCTCCAAAAAACATTCTAAAAATGTTAAGTGACAACATTATTTGAATATTATTCCCTAACATTCTTACAATGTTTTTAGCGGGTAGTTTTATTTCTGTTCCCAGAATGTTCTCTCTAATGATAGGATGACATTCTCTAAAAACATTCTAAAATTGTTTAGTGACAACATTGTTAAAACAGTATTCCTGTCAGTCCTGTGTCTTGTGTTTTCCTCCCATGTGCTCCTAGTTTTCCCTCTTATGTCATTATGCCCATATTTGGTTATCTTCCTGTTCCTGTCCTCGTTGTTTCATTATTAGTTCATTAGTATCCACCTGTGTTTATGTCGTTTAATTTGAGTTACTTAAGCCCTGTGTTTTCCTTAGTCTAGCGTCTGGTATTGATTGTCGATGTTGTGTTCCTGTGTGTTCTCCATGTCTTGTGCACTAGAGGTCTTCTCGGGTCCTAAAATCTGTGCCCGACCCGAATTGAACCGAATCACTTATTACCCGAACCCGATGTGCATAAATAATAATACAAAAAAGATAAACCCGACCTGAGACAGACCCGATGAAATTAGACCCGAGTTCGACCCGACCGCATTTATTTTCGAACCCGACTGGACCCGAACGTAAACGGCATTGACATGTGCATAGCCTGCAGCCCCGCGTCGGTCCGGAAAAATCCCGTGGTCCTGTTGATTTGGCCGCTGCTCCATTACTTTCATTTTTTGCCTGCCTGATGGATACATGTTATTTCTGAGTTTGGCTTTTAATTGTAACCAGTGGATTTGAAATACAAACGTGATAGTTTTATACAAAATTAAATAGATAGGTTAATAAATCATGGATTTGCTAGTTTTGTCTGCAACGTTATTTACCTCATCTCCGGTGAAGGGAAAAAGAAAAGCCTTGCATTGACACACAGAGTAATGGAGTGGATTTCCTGATGATCTCATATCTAGATGGATTTCTGAGGTTACAAACGTGTTCCTTTTTTATGTGCGTTTCACAAAAATGAACTTAACATGAACGCACATGTAGGCTACGCATCTGGGAAAGTTTAAAAGAATTCGGGTCTTATCGGGTCCGTTTGGGAAAAGCACATTTATTTTAATTACCCGAGACCCGAGGCTGCTAATACCGAACCCGACCCGTGTCCGAGGCACTCGTAGAAGTTTTGGACCCGAACCCTCTCGGGTCAGGTCTCGGGTTTTCGGATCCAAGTGGACCCGTGAAGATTCCACTATTTTGTGTACCCCTATTTTGGATTAAAGACTGTTTATTTTTTTTTGTTATCAACATTTTTTTATTTTATTTTTTCCACACATAACACAACATAGCATCCAAAATATAACAAAACTAAACAACAGACACATACTCAACATCTCAAGGTCCAATCAAAAGGGAGGGAGAGAGGGAAGGACAACAAGAACACAAAAGTCACTCCTTTATACAATCACGTATATCTAACAAAAAAACCCTGCCAAGCATCAATGGTTGAAGGCCTGGCTCCACCGACTCACGCCGTTGTACATTCACATGACACTATTTGCAGGAGGCTACGGATCCAATATGCCTCTCTACACATGTGTGGTGTAAACCAGTTCTGGATTATTGTCTTCTTCACAGCTGTAAAACCAGCAAACAATATTCTCTTTTGCATCGAACTAATACAGAGACCAGAATCATCATTAAGAAGACACAAACTTGGGTTAACAGACCAATCAATTCGCAGTAATGATGACAAAACCAGGTTTACATGTGTCCATAGACTGATGACGACAGGACATTCCCAAAACATATGCAGAAAGGTACCTGATGATGTAGTATTACATATATGGCAGTTTAAATTTGACTGTAGTTTCATTTTAAATCTTTTGTAAGGAGTTATGTGCTCTATGAATGACTTTGAAGTGAATAAGACGATGAGCCAAATTTTTAGATGTTAAGCTAAGATTAGACCACACTCTCTCCCAGTCGACAGATAAATTAAGATCAGATAATTCCCTATTCCAAATAGTTTTAATAGAAAGAGGTTTTGTAATGCAATCAATAATTTTATTATATATTAAGGAAACAGATGGCCGACCAGCAGATGGTGCAATCCAGTCCCGCATAGGATGAGAGGAAATGGAAGAAGACCACGGAACGCCATACGCTTTGAGAGCAGAATGTAATTGAAGAAAGACAAAATATGCGGATGCTGGTAGACAAAATTTGGTTCTTAATGTCTGAAATGAACAGAGGCCCTGGTTATCATATATATCACCGTACGTGTTTACACCTAAAGAAGACCAAGAGGGTTGGACAAATGGACGATTTCCACATACAGAATTAAAATTGTGCCATAAAGGTGCACTGTTACAAAATGTGAAGGGTCCACCAATCCGACGTTCAACCGTTTTCCAGATCTTAATAGAGTTGGCCACAACCGGACCAAATTCATAATTATCCCCTTTTTTTTCCCCTGTGCCAGTAAATAAAATATCTTGAAGTCTATTTGGTTTAACCTTGTCAGCTTCAATCACCCTCCATGAAACTGTAGATTGAGGATCAACCCAATTATAAAGAGCCTTAAGCTGGAATGACCAATAATACAATTCAAAATTTGGTACAGCCAGTTCTCCAGACATAATAGTGTGCCTAAATACCGCCTCCGCAGAAGATGATCAACGCCTGCTTCTACATCACTGCCTGTTTAGCCCCACCCACCGATTCGCACATGTAGTAGATAAATGACAACAGCGTCAAATGCAGGTCTACGAAGAAACCAAACGATACACTTTATTTGATTAACTTTATTTTAAAGAAGATCCCGATGGTGCAGTAAGAACTCTGTCCTTTGTTCACTTCATTTCACTGCAGATTTGTTTACAAACAAGGCACAATTCAATGCAGGATTATTGAAACTAAAAGATGATGCTGTGCCGACTATATTGGATTCGACAGTAATGTCGCACCACCAGTGTTTTTATTACGTGCTCACTATTTCTTTTGTCTATTACAGATCGTTTGATGTGTACTGAGTATTTATGCATTTTTAACCTAAATCACAGCAGCGTCCATCTGTGAAGGATGTAGAGTGTCAAACATACACAACTGTAAGCCAATCATGGCCAGTGGCACCCCTAGAAAATTTGACGAGGGGTGGCCAGAGGAGGCAAAGTGAATAGTTTATTCCCTTTATTAGACAATGCAAACATTTAAATGTGTTTTACTGGATTCATTGCATCTTGAACATGTAAGATCTGGCAGGTTTGATCATAATGTTGTACTAGGGGCACCACTGATCATAGCAGTGGGCAACTCCGATGCCCAGAAAAGCACCGACCAGTGTCCTTGTGGTCACCTCTGCGAGCCGAATAAGGAATTTTTCAAAAACATTATTCTTTGCTCTTTCACGCCTCTCTTCTGAAGATAAATTGTCTTTGTTTTTATTGTTTATCTCCTTTTGAATTTCTTGCTCTGCAATTAGCATAAGCTCATTGGTGTAGCAGCCATTATTTTGCACCATTTTATTTATTGTATCCAGCAGATTTTTCACCTGGAAAGTATTACTTTTGTATCCACAACTACAGTGGCAATGGAGACATTGCTTCCAGTAATTGTTGTCGATGACGTGACAGCGACCTCCACATTTATAAACAATCTCCTGCAGTTTGGGACTTTTCTGAACAAATTCTTCAATGGATTGGCCTTTTATCTGTTTGCCGTGAGTGAATAAAACCACTGCATGTTTAAAGGTTTCCTCTCCACAATACTCACCGATTTTTTTCACAATCTCAATTTCCTGTTTTGTGAACCTGTCAACTTTTAGAACAATAATAAATGCATCAATACCTGGAGCACATTCAGTAATGGCTCTAATGATCTCAGTTTTAATGGTCTCAATGCTCTCATTTTAATGATTGTTTGTGTCAAAGAGTCCAGGTGTGTCAACAACTGTAAGATTTCTTCCATCTACTGTCCCATGCTCTCTTACAGATGTATATGTTGTGGAATTTGGTGAAGCATCGGGTATGAAAACTTTTTTTCGGAGGATTGTATTTCCAGAGCTGCTTTTGCCATCTCCTGCTTTCCCAAGAATCACAATCTTTCGTTCTGGTGAAGACACAACTCCTATTTGAAGAAAACGCTTGTTCAGGATGAAACGCATTTGTCCGTGTTTCACTCCGACTCGAATCGCGCTCGCGGAAGGTGCTCGTGAAACAGTATCTCTTCGCGGTACACTTTCAACTCGTATTTTTTATTTTTTTTCAAACAAGAGACTGTACGACATTCACGTTACATGATTTGACTGATATTTACGTAGAGAGGGTGACCGCACACTGCATTAAAAGAAATGATCATTCATGTTTCCACAACAGCTGGCCAAATTCAAAAACGAAACTAAAATTAAAACATCTTTGAGAGCAAGGGGGCCCCCTGGTGTTTTGGGGGCCCTATGCAGCTTGCGTATTCTGCGTATAGGGAGGATCGGCTCTGTTTGTACAAAAGCCTTTGTTGGTAATGACAGCTTCAAGACGCCTCCTGTATGCAGGGGCGGACTTAACCAATAAGCGAGGTAAGCAGCCGCTTAGGGCCCCGGGGAATCAGGGGGCCCCATCTGATATTGGCAAAACATATTTGCAGCGTTGAGCAATGTAGCCGTTCACTGACATATCCGCTTTTTTCTTGAACTCGGTGACCAGAAGTGTTTAAGTTAGAATCCACTCACCGATCAAAATGCTCAGTTTTTGTCAAGTACTGAGCTTATTAACGGAACGTCGTGAGATCGCAATGAATTGAAGTGAGTGACAGCTATAGTGATTATATGAAGGAGCGCTCTTTGCGCGCATTCTAGGCTGTCTGACTGTCTCAGAGCAGAGATATTCACCTTAGTAAAGAAAGTATTGTGTTTCAAGTCACAATTTTATTTATCTTGATGTTTCAAAATGACTCTCTTGTGTGCTTTTGATAGGCGCACCGGCGCAACTCATATAAATGCACGAATAAAATGACTGGAGATTTTCCCTTAATAATATGTTTCATTTTCGATTTGTTTCTCGGCAAACCCTACAGTATGCCTTCAGAACACTTGGAATATGGAATGAGTTGCATTGGATAATTTTATGTTTGTAAAAAGATTGGAAACATTTTCAATTTATTAAATGAACAAGTGCAAGCATTTTTTCTTTTTCTTTTTTTTGATAATGTCTTCCTTTTGTGATCCGAAAAAAAAGAAAAAGGTAGCCTAATTTGGCTTTAGATCAGCATCATGTTGACTAATTACTGGTTGTGAAGGGATAAATAAACTATAAACTAGAGTGAGCGAGCAAAATAAGGGTTAAGCATAAAAGGATAAATAGTTATTGAGTGGGGGCCCCATACCTGGAATTTGCTTAGGGCCCCCAAATCACTAAGTCCGCCCCTGCCTGTATGGATAGTTGCATGCATTGCTCAGGTGCAATTTTAGCCCATTCTTCCACACAAACAGTCTTCAAATCTTGAAGGTTCTGTGGGCCTCTTCATGAACTCTGATCTTTAGTTCTTATTTTCTATTGGATTCAAGTCAAGTGATTGGCTGGGCCATTCTAGCAGCTTCATTTTCTTTCTCTGAAACCAATTGAGAGTTGCCTTGGCTGTGTTTGGGATCATTGTCTTGCTGAAATGTCCACCCTTGTTTCATCTTCATCATCCTGGTGTTGGGACTGAACCAGCTAATATTAATTTCCACTGACAAGGCGCAGGATTGCTTTCTAATTACTGATAGATTTCTGCTGGTGTCTTGGCTTTCCATGCCTTTTTGCACCTCCCTTTCTTCATGTGTTCAATACATGTGTCATTCCGTTTTATTATGCATAACTTAATTTCTGTACTTATTTGTTTTGTTTTCTTTGTATGTATGATTACTTGGGTTGTCACAAAAATCACAAAAATCTAACCTTTCATTGGATAATAAGACTTTAAAATGGGGGGAAATATCATTATGAAATAAATGTTTTTCTCTAATACACATTGACCACAATTAACGGTTCCCTTTTATTCAATACTTTTTGAAACCTCCATTTGCCAGTTTAACAGCTCTAAATGTTCTCATATAATGCCTGATGAGGTTAGAAAACACCTGACAAAAGATCAGAGACCTTTTTTTTCATCCAGAATCACTCCAGATCCTTCAGATTCACAGCTCCATGTTGGTGCTTCTTCTCTTCAGTTCACCTCACTCATTTTCTACAGGGTTCAGGTCAGAGCAGAAGCTTGGTTTTGTGCTCAGTGACCCATTTTTGTGTTGTTTTTGAGGTTTGTGTTTGGATTATTATATTGTTGGAAGATCCAAACATGGCCCATTATAAGATTTCTAACAGAGTCAGTCACTTATTGATTTTTTTATCTGTTGGTATTTGATAGAATCCATGATGTCATGCATCTAAACAAGATGTCCAGGACCTCCAGCAGAAATATAGGCCCACAACATCAAAAATACAGCAGTATATTTCATTGTACATATGGGGTACTTTTTATCCCTGTGTTCACCAAACCCATCTTGAGTGTTTGCTGCTAAAAAGCTAATTTTTTTGTTTCATCTCCTCACCCACACAAACAAGGACTTTTTAAACTGTGCTGCGCTTTGCTTCACGGAAACCTGGCTGAACGGAGCCATCCCGGACAGCGCGCTTCATCTAACAGGCTTCCAGCTGTTCAGAGCAGACCGCGTCACCGAGTCTTCAGGGAAAACGAGAGGCGGTGGATTATGTTTTTATATCAATCAATCAATCAATCAATCAACATTTATTTATACAGCCCTTTACAACACTCAAGGTGAACCAAATTGCTTTCCAATAAAAAGAGAGCAATAAAAACAAAAATATAAGCAAACAACAAAAAAATACATAAAATACACAAAAATGTCACAACATTGCTAGATATTAAAAGCCAGTCTAAATAAATGAGTTTTCAGCTTAGCTTTAAAAAGGCCCAGGTCAGTAATGGTGCGCGTATCGGGGGGAAGCTTATTCCAGAGTCTGGGCCCAGCTATAGAAAAAGCCTGATCACCCCAGTGTTTGTACCGTGACCTCGGGACTTCCAGCAAAAGTTGATTTGTTGACCTAAGAACCCTGTTTGGCTGACGAAAAGCCAGCATCTCAGTTACATATAGTGGAGCAAGGCCATTGAGAGCTTTAAAAACAAACAATATTTTTTTAAATCAACTCTAAAAGAAACTGGAAGCCAGTGGAGTGAATAAAGAATTGGGGTGATGTGCTCACGTTTACGTGTGTTCTGCACCAGCTGAAGGCGATTGAGGGACGACTGTGAGACACCAACATAAAGTGCATTACAGTAATCTAATCTTGAACTGATAAAAGCATGAATAGCTTTCTCAAGGTCAGAGCGATTCAAAAAAGGTTTGACCTTGGCCAAAAGACGTAGCTGAAAAAAACTAGCTTTAACAACACTGCCAATCTGTTTATCAAATTTCAAGCTACTATCAAAAGTCACCCCGAGATTTCTGGCGGTTGGTCCAAGCTTGGAAGTCAGCGCATCAAAGTCAGAAGTTACAGACTCTCCAAATAAAATATATTCAGTTTTTTCCTCATTTAGGTGAAGTAAATTTTGCTCTAACCATAATTTAATGTCATTAATGCAATCAATTAACGACCTAGCTGTGTCAGCATTTTTTGGTCTCATAGGCAAATAAATTTGCAAATCATCAGCATAGCAGTGAAAAGCTATATTATGCCTAGCTATAATGGATCCGAGAGGCAGCATGTAAAGTGAAAATAAAACGGGCCCGAGAATAGAGCCTTGTGGCACCCCGCAAGAGAGAGAAGCGTTGGAGGACAAGTCCCCAATCACTATAGAGAAGGTTCTGTTAATCAAATATGACGAGAACCACTGAAGTGCAGTACCCTGAATGCCAACAACATGATTAAGGTGAGACAGAAGGACTTCATGGTCCACTGTATCAAAGGCTGCTGTGAGATCGAGTAGCACTAAAATAACAGGGCACAGGGCACTTAGCATCAACAAACCAAGCAATATCGTTGTGCACCTTTAACAGTGCAGACTCAGTGCTATGTCGCGATCTGAATCCAGACTGAAATTTCTCAAAAATAGAGTTACTTTCTAAAAAAGAATGTAATTGTATAAAAACAACTTTTTCTAAAACCTTTGAGAGAAAGGGCAGGTGGGAAACTGGTCTAAAATTAGACAAAACTGAGGGAAAGTTTTTTTAAGAAGAGGCCTAACCACAGCATGTTTGAAAGCAGCAGGGACAGATCCTGAGCTAATACATAGATTAATAAAAGCCAACAGAAAAGGCCCTACAGTGGTAAAACTTATTTTAGCAATTTGGTTGGAACAAGGTCTAAGGGGCAGTTTGTAATTTTCATATGTTGCACTACTTCATTAAGGAATGATCAAGTCAAGTCAAGTCTGCTTTATTGTCAATAAAGCTATCATCCATGTGATATTGAGACAATCAATGAAGGCTGGTGTACAGACGTGACAGTTTTAAAGAAGATGCGCTGCCCAAACTTGGAAGCTCTCCTTATTAACTGTAAGCCTTTTTATTCGCCGCGGGAGTTTTCCTCATTTATTCTGGTGAGTGTGTACATTCCTACGTGTGAGCGCGTCAGGAACAGTTTTTCCCCATGCCATCTCCAGCCTAAACAACTAACACAGGAATTATTACCTGTGTTCTGTAATTCACTCTCCATCTCTAATTATTGCCTCTCTCTCAAGTACTATGTAAATACATATGAATATTTTCTATACAGCTGTATATATAGAGTAAATAATGCACAAATATGTACATAAATCTTCTGTTCCAGATTCATACACGTTATTATTGTTAAGTCTTATTTAAATGTTTCTGTTCTCATGTCAGATATGCATGTATGTACCAAGAGCTTCTTAAAAACCACAACAAATTTCCTCGTGTGTTTGCGCACACTTGGCAAATAAAGCTGATTCTGATTCTGGAGCGCTCAAAATTGTAAATATGAATGGGAATATACTTCAGAGATATTTTACTCATAAAAATTTCTAGGGGTACCAATAATTGTGTCCAACGTGTATTTGAGAAAAACATTTATTTCATAATGAGATTTTCCCCCATTTTCAATTGTTTTAGTTCAATGAAAGGTTAGATTTTTGTGATTTTTTTTAAATAAAAGATCAAAAGGATTAACAATGCAGATTTATTTTCACAGCCTTCTTTAATCATATTTACCAAGGGTACCAACAATTCTGACCATGTGTGTAAAAACAAGGTGAACAGAATCTGATAATCAATGATTAACCATAGCAACAAACTAGAGAGTGAATGAGTGACCAATGCAATTCATTTATAAACAAAGTCAAACAGAAACAGAGCAAACAAAGTGAAAACGAAATAAAAACAGAACATAACAATATACATAAATTAGTACCTTCGTAAAGTGTATTAATTACCCACAAATCACTAAAAACAATTATAAACACACACCAAGAAGTACTTATAAAACAAATAGTAATCCATAAAAGCTAATTCATATACAAATCTACACCTCCAAGTAATAGAAAACATTTGTATATAATGGATATGTAGTATCTGCTATACAGTATAGTTTTTATTTTATTGTATTTTTTTTGTTTCCTCTCAATTCTGTCACCTAATGGAGTTTGAGTTCCTTGCCACAGTCACATCTTGTTTAGTTGTGGACACCTACTATTAAACTAGATTATTGATCTGACTGCATTGACACTATTATATGAGAACTGAACTGAGTGGACTATGACACCACTGTTTTCTCCAGAGCTACTGAATAGATTAAATTAAATAAATTAATAACCGAAGATCTCTACAATGGACCTGAATCAACACTGAACTGACTCAAGCTAAACAATTACACTTTTTTTTCCAAACTTTGTTGCATATTTTTTCCGTTTATCATTGTAAACCTGCTTTGTTTGGTCAAATTTATATTGTAAAATGTGCTATATAAACAAAAGGTGATAACTTGATGTAATCACAAAAACTCAACCTCATGCTACACATGTGAATTCTGGTTTCAGAGCAATATAGCATGTTTCCTGATTCTCGGACTAAAGTCATATCTATATGTTTAAACTATTTAAATCATTGTCTATTTCCCAGTCATCCTTGGCCAATTCTATATAGTCTTTTAGTTCCTCTCTTGTTTTTTGAATTTCCTTCTGGACATTGCAAAGCTCATTATGTGTTCTCCTCATCTCTGCAATGGATTTGAGAACACTGGATGTGACCTTTTCTGGATCATCTACTTTTCCCTGTCTCATCTGGTGAATGTCTACAGAATCCATCACTATGAAGGCGACATCAAGTATGACTAGAAGTCCACTTAACACACCTGAGACTGCTTCTGCTACTACTCGTCCTACTCTTGCAGTCTGAGTAGCAATTCTGCTAACATTTGCCAACAGACCTAAATTCATGAGTTGTGTGGCACACAAAATATTTCTTTTGTCTAAATTGCATGATATTTGTACATTGTCAAAAGTTGAGGTGCCAAAAAAAAAAACTGAACTTTGTAATTTTTCTCAGTACCTTTCTCAGTGTATTCAGTGGTGTGAGAATTGGTTCGCTTACAGATTTATACTTTTGCTGAATTTGTTCAAGGCGCTCTCTGAATGATTTTTGTTGTACAGTATTAGTAATGGTGGATGCAGCACCTGTTACTCCACCTGCAACTCCAACTCCAACACCGACACCAGTAACAATCAAAGATGCACCGAGAGTGAACGGTGCCAAAATTAAACCAACTAATGCAGTGATTCCTCCAGCTGCTCCAATCACTGAACCTGTCAGACTGCCTGCTGTGGCACTGTAATGTGCAGACTCCATCGAATCTGTTATTCTTCCCCACTCACATACTAAATCCTCAATGTCTTTATAGTGCTTGTTGTAGGCCTTATCAAAGGTGTTGACAGACTTAATGAAACTCTGTAGCAGTGCCTCTGGAGTTCTGCTGTTTCTGTTCACTGCATCTTCCAGGAATGGTTTTGCTAGAATCTCTTCAGCTGAAGGCCTGTCTTTAGGGTCACGGCTGAGCATTTGTCTGATTAATTCTCTCAGTTCTACTGAGTATCTCTCTGAGATATGAGGAGGGTTTCCTGTCATGCTGACTGCATGAATTATGTGACGCTGCATGTTATCTGCCTGTTGAGGAAAGAATAAATAAATAAAATAAGAATCTGGTTAGTGTCAGTAGGGGTTGAAAAAACGAAAGAAAAGTGTTCGATATAATTGCAAGCAGTTTTTAATGAAAAAACAAAACAAAAAAACTCAGAATAACATGATACACAGAACAATCACTGTAACAATGACAAGATCGGACAAAGAAAGGAACAAACACAGGACTATATATATACATAGAAAAATACCAGAGATTAAACAAAATAATTAACTAGCCCAGGGGTAGGCAACGTCGGTCCCAGAAAATCACTATCCTGCAGATTTTAGGTCCAACCCTGAGAAAAAAAACAAAAACAAAATACTAACCTGCCTGTAGCTTTAGTAATTCTGCAGACACTGACTACGTTTACATGGACATCAGTAATCTAATTATTTACCTTATTCTGAATAAGACAATATTATGATTAAGGTGTTTACATGAGTCGCTTTTAGAATAATCCTTTCATGTTCCCGTTTTACATGTTATAGTACATAGATCAATTAAAGGCATGAGTCATTACGTCACCACGTGATGCCATCCGACGTCCCCTCAAGAATTTCACGTATAAACATATAGTTCGTCTTCGTGATGATGCCATATACAGTTTTGGGTGTTTCATTTTTCACTTTATGCAAGTTTCAAGTGCAGTTAATTATTTTCATGCATACAGACGACGGCGGTGTTGAATCTCTTTTATTTGCCGTCAAACGGTTGATCACTGCCGTGTGTGTGTGTCCTGTCGCAAAATGCAGCGAAAAGTCCTACACGACGGTAATAGTTTGATTAAGGTGTTTACATGTCTGTACCGCACTTCAATAATGCGACTAAAATCGGAATACTCCACATGTCTTAATTCGATTTGTGTTTACTTCGATTATGACTTTAGCCGGATTAAGGTAATCAAAAATCTCTGTTTACATGGTAGACTCTTAATCAGAGTATTGTCTTAATCGTATTCAAATCGGATTATTGATGTCCATGTAAACGTAGCCACTGATTAGGTTGTTCATGTGTGTTTGATTAGGGTTGGAGCTGAACACTGCAGGATAGCTGCGCTCCTGGACCAACATTGCCTACCCCTGATCTAGACCAGGGGTGTCCAATCCTGCTCATGGAGGGCCAGTGTTCAGCAGAGTTTAGCTCCAACTCAAATTAAACACACATGAACCAGCTAATCAAGGGCTGTATCTGAAATCGCCCCCTATACCCTCATTCACTATTCCCTACATTAGTCCACTCATACAGTTCACTTGAAGGAGTGAATGAAAACGAGTGAGTGAATTCGGACACTGAGTGCACCGAAGGACTGCCGCTTTTGCATATTTTGCTTGCTGTTTAGTAATCATTTGAAACGGGCAGCTCCAGTAGTAAGATTGAAGGATTTATCTTGAACTCTGTCACGGAAATTATGTATAAACCCTAGTAATCAATTTACAATTAATTTGTCCCTGTGTTGTATTACGCTGTATTATGCCGTGCTCTTGTAAAATAAATGATTCAGCTGTGGGCGCCATCTTCTGACCTGGGAATTCATTCAGCGCGCGACTCTCACAGTGCATTATGGGGATTCTCTAGCCGTTGAGTGTACATCGGTTGTACACTCGTTTTTGCGGTGCAATGTGGGATTGAATGAGTGCACTCGAGAACATCCACTATGGTTTCAAACACCACTTAAAATGGCTGTCCCCTCAAATAGTGCACTATTTGAGGGTATAGGGGGCGATTTCGGATACAGCCAAGGTCTTACTAGGCATGCTAGAAACTTCCAGGCAGGTGTGTTGAGGCAAGTTGGAGCTAAACCCTATAGGACAGTGGCCCTCTGGGACGGAGTTTGGATACTCCTGATCTAGACCCAGGTTTGACACATGAGGGCAAAAAAAAACAAAAAAAACACGGTAACAAATGAATAAAATGTAGGACCTCTGTTAGCAGTTGCCCACAAAACTGCACACATTCCAGAAGAATCCAAAGATTCTCCCTCCTAACCATCAAGAAGTCGTAAAATTAATTAACTACCCACATGACGCCAGTGTCTTGACCAGTTCGAGTCCCGCTCTGCGTTATCTTCTCAAGAGATACATAAAGCAGTGATAGACTTAATCCAATCAGGAGGAGATATAACTCCCTCCGTCTGGAGCGACTTAAACCACAAAAGGGGTGATTGTCACCCATGATCACTTTGCATAAATCCATGTAAAGACACAGGAAAAGGGTGATTTACAGGACACTGTCCAGACCTGCAACACAAAGGAACTACGAAACAGTGATAACGTTTAACCTGAACAACTGATGGTCCGTGGTACCCTATGACCATTTACGCATAAATTGATAATCGAATAAACAAGAAAAATACAGATTTACACCAATCTCAGCCCATCGCGTATTTCTGAAGGAGGAGCTTCATAAAACCAGGAAATAAATCGAGGCGTTTGTCAGAGAAGGGACAGAGAGGTGTGGAATAAAGGTAAATTATGTGAAAAATAATGCGTTTTTAAAAAAACAAGCATGAAAACATGCTAGACTGCACCCCATAAACACAATCAAGCCTAGAAAAAAACCAGTCAACCACCCCTTTAATGTGTATGCAAGCTACTTGACATTTGATGTTGAATGAAAGCTTGATTTATTTCCATCCCAGAATGTTGACGTGAATGAAAAGTTGGTATCATATACCGTGTTCGTAGTACAACACTTTATTGAAGTTATTAACGTGATGGACGGAGCATTATGTTAATTTATGCACAAAGAGGAACCGTATGGGGCATGGCCCTGCCCTGCAGCAACAAGCTGATTGGAACACCATGATGTGGGATGGACTTAAGTGGCTCGCTTAAAACCACAGTGACTGAAGTACTGTAATTTGTGGCTTGAACTGCGTGAACTGCTGGAACCGCCGAACAGCGCGAACCGCTGAAATGCTTACTCCATCACGCGACTAGCGTTCTTGTCATCCAGAACTCTCAAACACTCCGTTGAAGCTTCGTGACTCTGCAGAAATCTTCAAAGTCTCTGAACTGCACAACTCAGACTCTCAACTTCAGGCGCGTCACCCTCCGTAACTAAGGCAGCCAACCGCCGAAGCTCAAAATACCTGACATCTTATGGTAGTATGTGTGTAAGGGCTAGGAGGGTAGAGGAAGATAATATTATACCGCACATTTCCTCCATTATAGAGAAGGTCATAGATCATTTTACAGAAGAAGACCAACTAAAATTAACAGAATCACAGAACAAATTAGACGAGATTTACAGAAGGAAAGCTGAGGGTGCATTCGTTCGCTCTAGGAAGAAGTGGCTTGAGGAGGGTGAGCAAAATTCCTCTTATTTCTTCCGATTGGAAAAACAGCGTGCAAATCACAATACTATACACCAACTTAATATTGATGGTACGATTACCTCTGACTCTAAGTTAATTTCCAAATTTTGCTCTGTTTTACAGTAAGTTATACACTTCAAATTACTCAGAACAATTAACATCCTCCTTTTTAAAAGATTCTAAGAATATTTTAACAGAAGCTAAGATTTTTAGCTTAAGGTTAATAGCAGAGTTTTATAAATCTTTCGCCCAGTAGATGGCACCTTTCTTGCTGCATGTATTCAATGAGAGTATTTCCAATGCTCAGCTGCCATCTAGTATGAATCAAGGTCTTATCACACTTATTCCAAAGTCAAAGAAAGATTTGTTATTCCTTGATAATTGGTGACCAATATGTCTATTGAATAATGATTATAAAATACTGGCTGCGATTTTTGCTGAGAGAATTAAAACTGTTCTGGACTCAATTATTGATCAAACACAATCAGGATTCATGAAGAAGAGACACATTTTTGGATATTCTTGATTATTCCCATCTGATTTCTGATCAAAGTTTTATTTTATTTCTGGATTTCTACAAAGCATTTGATACTCTTGAACATAATGTTATTTTCCTTAGGCTTAAAAGGTTTGGTTTTGGTCCTTTTTTTGTAATGCAGTTAGAACTTTATATTGTAATGCTTACGGCTCAATTAAACTGAAGCATGAGACTTCATCTAGATTTGATATTAAAAGGGGTATACGTCAAGGTTGTGCCATTTCTCCTTATTTATTTGTATTGGCTGTGCAGCTATTAGCAGACCATGTTAAGCAAAGTAATCTTACAGGTATCTCTATTGCAGGGAGGGAAGTGAAAAAATAGTGATCAAGCTGCAGTAGCTTTAGGAGTAATAGATGCGTTCTCCAAAGCATCTGGTTTACACCTGAATATTTCTAAACGTGAACTATTGTCTATTATGGATTGTACCGTCTCCTCAATTTGTAATATTCCGGTTAAAGAAAAAGTAGTTTATTTAGGAATTGTTATAACCAAGAACGAGTCTACACGCTGTAATGATAATTTTATCCCAATTGTAGAAAAACCTATAAAAAACTTAACCAGTGGCTTCAAAGGAATATTTCTTTAAAAGGAAGAGCATTACTTACTAAAGCTGAAGGTTTATCTAGATTGACGTATGCAGCTTTGGCTTTAAATTTGGAAAATGTAACGTGATCTTTTTAATGAAAGTGGTCTTCTTCTGTCATATGAGTTTTTACAGAAATGTAACTTTCCTGTTTCACCCAAAGAATTTGCAGTTGTCTTTGATGCTGTTCCTTCAGGAGTCATTACACTGTTTAAAGGTCTTAATAGAACTCTATATACTGTACCACCTCTTTGTGATCCATTCCAAACAACAGTGGGTAAAGCTTGTCTCGTACCACACTCAAGTAACAAACTGATTTGTGCTCTTTTTCAGAAGGAAGTTGTATCCAAACCATATGTTATTGCCTATTGGAGTAAGCAAACGCCTTTTTCAGAATCCCCCTGTTAAATTATTACTTTATATTGTATTTATTTATTAGTTTATTTATTCATTCATTGGCTTACTTGATTTTATAGTATCTGTTTTTATTTTTATTTTTATTTTTTTTGTTTCACTTTATTCAGGTTATAATTGGATTTTCTTTCCCCTGGCTGTTCCTTATATTCTTTGTAATTATGTTGTAAAGTTTATCTGGTCTGGCTGAGGTGTCCTGGCATGGAGGGTCGTTCACAGACATCCCTGCACCCAGTCTGGTTGTTGGGTGAGGGGTCTATTAATGTGTCTGATTTCTCCAGCCCTTACAAACACAATTGAAAGGAAAACAGTAAAGTTTATGTTTTATAGTTTCAAAACATCAAGGTTATAAAGGCAAGAACTTCCAATATACATTCTTAGTTATTGGGAATGGAAATGTTTCTCTTACTGCTGCTTAAGTTTTCTCTGAGCATTATCCAAAGTAACGATATTGATTTAAACACTTCAAGAAAAAAAAACAATATATTCAGTTACCATTACCTAACTTTTGCCACTACTTTAAATAATTCATATATGATGAAAGAACAAACTGAACATCATAAACTGGCAGCTGTGATAATTATCAGTTATCTGTGTTTGGCGTTTCAGAGTTTGGGTTCAGTGTGTCTCGTAACATATCCAGAATCGTCTGAAGCTCCGCTGTAGTCTCCTTTATTTTTGTCACAAATTTCATGGTCTCAGACTTCATCTCTTCTGCCTGTTGAGTGTTTGAAGGCAGCAGGTTTGTTGTGTCACTCTCATTAGATGGTTGGTTATGGTGGATTCTGTCGAGAAAAATTAAGAAGACATCAACAGCTACAAAAAGTGCAGATTAAACCCCTGTAACGGTCTCAGGTACACGAACTGCTCTTGCAGCCTGAGCTGCAATTTTTCCCTCGTTTGCAACTGCAATTAAACAAGCTCTGAAATTCCTCCCAGTCCTCGTCCAAGTCGAGCTCCAGCACTCGTCACAGATTGTGCACTCTGAAATGACTCGCTGCTTGTGGTAAACTCGTTTTGTAGAGTTTCCACTGCTATTTGAATGTTTCTGATGTAGTAAATTATTGAGGTGATTTTTTTCCTGGAACTCTGTTATCATCATATTTTGGCATTTTGTGCGCTGGTTAACCATGTTTGTTATGTTGCTCACACCAGATGTGACTCCTCCAGCTACTGCAACACCGATTCCCACTCCTGTTACTATCAGCGAGGCTCCGAGAGTAAAAGGAGCCAAAATTACTCCAACTACAGATGTGATTCCTCCACCCAATCCTACAAAACCTCCTGTGAGACTCACCATTATTCTATATAAAACCAAAGCATCCTTATTCTATATTAAATCCTTTCACTTAATCCAGTAGTATATATGTATTCTATTCTATTAGTATTCTGTAGCCTACTCTATCTCTATTAAAATCATAACCTAACAAATATTCCAAATCCTTATTTACCTTCCCTCTTTCGTATGATATATGATATCAATTCCTTTCTTTCCTCATCATACCTTTTACAATCATATATCACATGCTCCACTGTTTCTTTCTCCCCACAATTCTCACATAAACCAGTCTCATGAACTCCAATTATAAAGAGCGATGCGTTCAGTCCTGAGTGTCCAAGTCTCATCCTAGTCATTATGACCTCTTCTTTTCTATTTCTACCGTTTATACTTTTCTTAGTATCTACCATTTTTTTTATATTATATAAATGCCGCCCCTTATTATCTGTATTCCATTTTTCCTGCCACTCTTTAATAATATTTTACTTAATAATAGATTTAACTTCACTTTTACTTAATGGAACATTAAAATCTATTTCTTCCCCTTTTAAAGCATTTTTTGCTAATTCGTCAGCAGATTAATTACCAGCTACTCCTACATGCGCTGGCACCCAGCAGAATCCAACTACTACTCCTTTCCTTTGTATTCGCCATAATAATGAAAATATTTCGCACATCAAATCTTCTCTAGAAGTACAATGAGTAAATAGTGATGTTAAGACAGAAGCAGAGTCAGAGCATATCACTACTCTGTCTGGCTTTACCTCCTCTACCCATGTTAATCCTATTATAATAGCGACCATTTCCACAGTATATATTGACAATTTAGATGTTAATCGTTTAGATATTGATATTTTAAACTCTGGAATATACACTCCTATTCCTGTAGTCCCTGTTCTTGGGTCTTTAGATCCATCAGTATAGATGTGCATATTTGCATAGAATCTTTCCTTTATGTACTTATTAACATGGTATTTAATCATACCCATTTCCTCCCATTCCTGTTTCATATCTAATATCTCTAAGTCAATTTTGACCTCAGGGATAATCCATTGCGGAACCTCTCCCCATACAGGTGACACACTACATTCAATATTTGCAATCTGATATTTCTCTGCTAACTGGTTTATCTTCCATCCATATCCTCTACCGTTACTACTTAAGTATTCCCAACAATTATTTAAAACATCTTTAGCTATACGTTCTCCAGTGTAACTCTTTAAAGATGTCCAAAATACCAAAGACAATTTAACTCTCCGTAATCTCAATGGCATTTCATTCGCCTCTACTAATAATGCATTGACTGGTGTTGTTTTTCTTGTGTCGTTCGTAACTTTTCGTGTCTCTTCTAGTGATGGGTCGGTCTTGAACGATTCGTTCATTTTGAACAAATCTTTAATGTGACTCGGGAAGAACGACTCGTCTCGGGGAGTGATTCGTTCAGCATGCGCAAAATCCTATAGGTTCTGCACTGAATTAGTTCAGCTGTTTCGAGTCTTCGGGTTTGAGTCTTTCGTTCATCACGTGACAGCCCCATACGCGTAACCTATGGAGTTTGAGCCGGAAAGAGAATTGATTAGTTCACCTCCCGAGTCTTCGGGTTTGAGTCGTTCGTTCATCACGTGACAGCCCCATACGCGTAACCTATGGAGTTTGAGCCGGAAAGAGAATTGATTAGTTCACCTCCCGAGTCTTCGGGTTTGAGTCATTCGTTCATCACGTGACAGCCTCATAAGCTAAACCTATGCAGTCTGAGGGAAAAAGACTTAATAATGATAATAATAACCAACTCTTTAGTGTATTACCTTTGTTACCACATTCAGTGTTATGGAAAATAACCATCATGACAGAAATTCACACATTTATAATCTGTAAGAAATAAAAAGCTACAATTTGAGACCAGAAACGCATCACGTAACTGTAAGAGTAAATAATAATAATAATAATAATAATAACTATGCAGCCGTTTGTAAGGAAGGTTGTAAATTAACTAATTTCTCTATCCAATGCTGTCACGTCACGTGACAAAAGAACGAACGACTCAAAAGACTCGAGATGAACTAATCAATTCTCTTTCCGGCTCTAACTGTATAGGTTTAGCTTATGAGGCTGTCACGTGATGAACGAACGACTCAAACCCGAAGACTCATAGATGAACTAATCAATTCTCTTTCCGGCTCTAACTGTATAGGTTTAGCTTATGAGGCTGTCACATGATGAACGAGCGACTCAAACCCGATCTTGTCAGATAAAGCCGGGCATACACTGTGCGATTTTCGTCCGATTTTGAGCCGAATTCTGACTCATGCGACTGTTTTTTGAGTCGGCGAGTTTCAGCTTTGTCGTGCGTCGTTTGTCGTGCAGTGTTCGTTCAGTGTACAGGGGGAAACGAGAAGCGATAAGTCTCTCCCGACAGGCAATCGGACGGTCGGATGAATTTCTGACATGTCAGAAATTTTGGTCGCTCCTCGTGAGGGTATCGCACAGTTGAAGCAGAGCTACGAACCGACTGCCCTAAACTCAGTGCTTTTTCCCTCACTGCGCCTGCGCGAAAACAGTACTTTAACCATTTAATCTTTATTGCAGCAAGAAAGAAAACGACAAGAGGGAGATTTTTGATAAAATAATGTTATTATCACGGGAAATGTGAACCATTGTCCCATCATTTTGCAATTAAAGATAAAGACAAACAAGTCGCAAAATTATAAATATTTCAGTTTTAAACCATGAAGGCGAGCCAGTACCACACAAACAATTTGCAAACTGCATGAGCATAATGCCCGTGAAGAAGTTTTAAACTCTAGTCAATTCATTAAGCTACAGAAAGTGAAAGTAAAAACTGACCGAGCTTTCGGCATCTGTCGCTGCATAACGACACATTCTCTCAGAGGAGACGAAAGATATGGATAGTATTGGGTATTGTCTTAATTTATTTTCAAAAAAAAAAAAAAAAAAAAAAAAAAATATATATATATATATATATATATATATATGGCTGATATACTGTACGTAGTGAAAAAAACAACAACAACAGAATCGAAGTATGTTGTGTTAAACAAGTTGTTTTGGAATTTCCTTGTCTGTAAAAAAGGTTTTATTTTCTTTGACTGAATATATTCATTCAGTGTTCAGAGTCCGGACTTAGGCTAGATAGACGGTTGAGAATTTTAATTATAGGCCTGTTAATTGTGGAATATATCTAAATGTTTTAAATAATTTTCAGCTAGGAGTAATCTAAATTAATCTTTTAATATCCGCCTTAGTTGTGCGGTAAATGCGCAATTATTTTGGGCCAAATGAATTGTAGTAGACCTATACATTTAATAATAAAACTACCATAATAATAATAATAGTAATAATTTAATACATTCATTGGAAATGCCAAATCCTCACGATATCACCAATAGTTTTTTTTTTTTTTTTAAGTTATCTCTGGCTATCGTCCATATACGGTGTCATCGTCTACTCAAGCGCATCCCACAGTTGCCAAGTCCGCATATCGTGACTTTGGGCTTCTTTTTTTGTAAAGTTGCGGTAAAAAATCCCTGGTCGCGGTTGCGGTTTTTTGGGCTTATTTAAAAAAAAATATGGTTGCTTGTTTGGGAAATCTGACAAGCAACTTCATTTCTTTATTTATGTTCGCCGTATTCTCCAATGCATTGATTGACACACTGTCTGCTCACAGTTAATAGACAACCAGTGCAATAATATAAGAGCTGTAGCGTAATTTGCCATATGTTCTGCTCCTCATTGGAGAAAAATCACATTCAGAAAGAAGACACGTGACGCTGTAATCCAAGCGATGATAGAAGTGGACGTAGAGGAGAGGGATGACTTTCTTTTAGCCTAATTTTCACAATGTTCTTGTAATGTATTAATTATCACAGGCTGTAATAAAAAAACAAGTAGTCATATCCTAATACTGAGTAAATACATTTGGTTTGAATAGCCTGGTATGGCAAGATGTCTTAAAATGTATTTCTTTTTTAACATTTAAACTTAGACCACATTATTAGATTACCTTTTGACTTCATGAATACACATAAATGACAGTTTAAGGATTTAAAATATATATTTTTTATAATATTTTTAATAATATTATATCATATTTTATTTTTTAATATAATATATATTATAATTTAATATAATATTTTATATATTTTATATAATATTTATGTGGCATTTAGTTTTTTTGTCATTTATTTGATAGTTGTGTATACATTATTTTATTTTAAATGGAAGAAAAACCTGTTTTTGACCTCAAAATAAAGCACGTTCCCTCTGTATATGGCTGTAACGAGCAGTTCTGTGGTGCTTGGAATTCTTTATAATTAATTAAAACAAATATTGCCACATTGATGGCTCAAGAAGGTATACCCAGCTAACACACGACGTAACAGTTACGTATTTTTGTTAGCTGGGTACTTGTTCAAATAACACATCGTTTCATTTTAAAATATATATATATAAAAAATTGTAACCAAGTGTTTTTCAAGTGTAATATTTCTGTAAAGGCTAGGGACAGAAAAATGGACATTTCCATAGAATGACCCATATATATTTTAGGCTATAAATATGTGGCTCATTTATTGGTAATAAATAACTGATAATAAATAATATTGATATTGATTATTATAAATAATAAAAAAATATTGGGCTTGTTTTGGGCTTGTTTTTGAAGCTGCGGTTGCTTATCTGTCTCGCGAGAGTTGGCAACTGTGAACCCGAGTATTTCACACGTATAGTGTGCACATAAATCCTGAGCTTTGGCTTTACATCGCATGCGATCTTCTCGTACAGTCTGAGTTGATACCTTGCTGAAATCGCACAGAAATCGCACAGTGTATGCCCGGCTTAAGAGGTGAGGTGAGCTAATCATAGACTAAAGACCCAGGTAAACAATGAATATTTTTTTCTGTTTCTTATACCATTATAGTTTTGTATTGTTTGTAGTGTGTTCAACGTTTGCACAAGTAGTAGATGTGTTAGGGAAGTAGCACGTAACATTTTAATTATATTTTGCTAAAATGAACGAAATGACTCGAAAAAAGATTCGTTCATTTTGCTGAACGAGACTCAAAGGTCCGAGTCAGTAAAATGATCTGAACTTCCCATCACTAGTCTCTTCTATTCTCTTGTTCGCACGCACTCTTCTGGAACTTTTCCATTAAAGGTGGAGCTAAACTTTCACCTTACCAATCAGAAATCAGTTTAGGATTTTTTTATTTCTTTGAATTATTTATAACAATATAAATAAATTTTACTTTGTGTGGTGGGGATTCTCAGTCTAATAATTTTACAGCAGTAAGAATAAAATAATACTTCCTATAAATATTAGTGACCTAGATGAATGATCTGAGTTACACTTGGCAGTGTTTTTTGTTAGATATATGTGATTGTATGGATGAGTGACTTTTGTGTTCTTGTTGTCCTTCCCTCTCTCCCTCCCTTTTGACTGGACTTTGAGATGTTGAGTATGTGTCTGTTGTTTTGTTTTGTTATATTTTGGATGCTGTGTTGTGTTATGTGTGAAAAAAAAAAATGTTGATAACAAAAAAAAGAAATACTACAGATTGTGAAGATGCTTTATGAAGTAAGAGGAACCCAATGCATGATCCTGTTTTCAGGTGGAAGCACAATAATTATCAACAAAATTACTGTAAACTAATTAAGGGACACAGACAGACTAGATATGCCAAATGCTTCACTGATTAACTATTAAAACGAGTTTGCTTAAATGATCAAATCTACTGTATTGAAATAAAATGTAAAGATTCATGCATTGTGAAAGAAACTGAAAATTAGTTTAAATTAAAATCATTTCCACTGTAGACGAAACACAGAGGGTTTATTTAAATTCATGAAATGCAAAGTTCCGGTCCTTGATGCTGATTGGTCAATAGTCATGTTTTATTCAGGATAAAACATGGCTAACAGCTTCACTGATCACATCTTTATCACTGCACAACACCCTTAGCAACATAAACAATCCCTATACTTTCAAAACTGTTCCGTGCACTTTCTATTTCAGCAACAAAACTGTTTTAATGAAATATGACTGACCCCTGCTGGTGTTATGTTGCGACATTCACCTTTAATTTTGAGGACATGCCCTTCCCTCAGTGGAGCCTGCGGTAGTTGAAGTGCAGAAGGAACATTATTTAAATGTTTTAATTTTCTGGTATGGTACTGTATGTTCATTGAGTTACAATGAAGAAAAGCTTAATCACTGAATAAAGGCAACTGAGTAGGCCTTCTAACTTTATTGTTTCACAGATAGGCTAAATAACCTTCCCGCTCATATTCCTTTTAATCATGTGACAGACTAAACTGGTATTGCAGGAAATACATTTCTATTATCATTCTCTTCCTTGAGATATTTCACAAATGATTCCTGTGAGTTTTCTGTGAGAACTCCGCGACGATATGGTCTCGAATGGTGTAAGTGATATAACTACATTCTCTCTCAGTAAATAAATAAATAAATGAAACTTTGAAAAAAACAAAAAAACAAACTAAGAATACATTTTTTGAAAAAGCCAAATTATGTAAAATGTTCTTTCATTCTTTCTTTCTTTCTTTCTGTAGCTTATGAAAGTTAGTTGAGCAGAAGTTGACTTATCTGGTGTTCTTTTTTGAAATTTGTAAAATTGTCAAATATTACATATCACATTACATTATACATTTAAGGAGATTCTACTCAGACAAAATCAGAAACAGTTTAAAGGTTTTTATATGCGACTCATTTAAGTCCTCAGTCCACTTGTAATACAGATTAACTTTTGCTAGTAAATAAATCTTAAACATTTAGGCAATGTCTAGACAACTTAAATGACTAAGAAAGGAAACATAGAATTATGCACAAAAGTAATTTTGAGAAATGTCTGTTTTCTACATATGATAGTCAGTGGAGTCCAGTGTTCATTCTTCAAATATCTTCTTTGTTTCCACAGAAGGAAGTCAGTCATACAGGATTGAACCGACATGAGAGTGATTAAATAATGACATGTACATTTTTGGGTGAACTGTCCCTTTAACCCCAGCAACAATGGAATTAAACAATAACCACCGTCGGCACAACAGCATGGATGAACCTTCCAATATGCAGTAAGAGATTGCTCTTATGCATTACATGATTCAAGGGATCATAATAATTTAGAAAAAGCACAGCCAGGCTAGCCTTTTTACAAAAATGTCATTAAAGGCTAGCCTGGCCTGAGGTAAACTGTTGATCTTTAACACATTAACTATATTCAGAGGGATTTCCTGGTTTAAAACATTGTTTCTAGGAATTACTTTATTATTTTCATGTTTAAAAAGTACAAATTAAAATGGTTTACATTTTACATAACAAAATGTCTGTACTTTGATTTGATTGTCTTAAATTCTCACTACACAAATATTTTTTGAATTTGCATCTATTTGCATTTTCCAGAAAGCCAAAGCCTCCACCACGCAGACTATCTCTGATTCATGAAGGTCCTCCAAAACGATTCCGTCTACATACAGAGAGAAAAGTTCTTGATGATAATGGACAAGTCAGAAAATGGACTTATGGGATAAAAGACACCAGTAAACAAAACAAAATAGTTCTGCTGGTGGGAGAGACTGGCGTCGGCAAAACAACTCTCATCAACACAATGGTCAACTATATACTCGGGGTGAAGTTTGAGGATGAAATATGGTATGAAATCACTGAAGAAGCAGCTGGAGATCAATCAGAATCACAAACCTCTGAAATCACCATGTATGAGGTATTTTCTCTGAAGAGTCCCATGTCTCTCACCATCATTGATACTCCAGGCTATGGAGACACTAGAGGACTGGACAAAGATCTGGAAGTTGCTGAGAACTTAGCCACTCTGTTTCAGAGCAATGATGGAGTTTGTGAAGTCGACGCTGTGTGTTTTGTGATTCAAGCGTCTAAGAATCGTCTCTCAGACCGACAGCATTACATTATCAGCTCAATTCTGTCTTTGTTTGGAAAAGACATTGTGAACAACATTGTGTTTTTAATCACACACTCTGATGGTCTGCCACCCAAAAATGTCCTCGGTGCCATTAATAAAGCTAGAATCCCCTGCAGACGAGACAAAAGTGGCCAACCTGTTTATTTCTTATTCAACAACCGGCAGGCTGAAGCCCGTCACAGTAGAGAACGTCACATTCGTGCTCAAAGAGACGCCTGGGAAGACAGTGTGGATGGCATGAAGAATTTCCTTCAATCTCTGAATGAAATGAGTAGAAGAAGTTTAGAGTTGACTTCGGATGTCCTGATCGAGCGCATTCGATTTGAAGCATACATCAGCAACTTACAGCTGCGAGTTCAAGAGAAAGAATCAAAGAAGTCTGAAAAACTTCAGATTCAGGAGGCAATAAGACAAAACAGGGAAAAGATTGATAGGCATTCAAACTTCACCATTACAGTAAAAAAGACTGTCAAACAGAAGGTTCCCATAGAGAGCAAGTCATGGAAGCACAGGAAGGCGACGACCTGCACCGACTGTGAGGAAAACTGTCATGAGTTTGACTGCTGGTGGAGTTCAAATCCCAGCAAATGTGAAGTCATGAAAGACGGTTACTGCACCGTGTGTTCAGGGAAGTGTCACCACAGCAAACACGTCAAAGAAAACAAGAAATATGTCATCAGCACCTCAAGCACCACAATAGAATATGATTCTATAAAAAAGGAATATGAAAAAGCCCAAGAACAAACCAAAAGGTTTTCGGTTGTAATGGATGATGTTGACAAAGATCTGCAGGACATCGAGAAACAAAAGTCAATTCTTCTGACTGATGCTTACAAAAACATCAAGCATCTGACTCAGATCGCATTAAAACCAGACTCTGCCTTCACTCTTCAGCATCTGGACTTCTTCATCCCCAGAGTGAGGGAGGCTGGGAAAGAAGAATGGGTCCGAGAGCTGGAAGAAATGAGGAGAAACGCTGAAACTGAAGAAGTGAATAAAGATGCTCTGAGTTATCTTAAAGCTGGCCTGACAAAACTTTTCATGACTGGACAATGAATTAATTTAGTACAGATGAAACAATGAACGTAAAAGACTGCTGAAAAAAAATCAATGAAGGTGACAGTCTGTACGTCAGTTTCTACAGGATATATCCTCAGTTTTCATTACAAGAAACGTATTTCAGCTATTTTCTATTCTGCAATTTCAAAGTCTCATGTCCTCATTCATTTTTGCAACTTTCTATAGTGTTTATGTATATATTTTCTTGAAATGACACCTTTTAATTTTGAAATTGTTTATGAATACACAAAAGTCTAACAGTTACATTGCTTCTAAGGAAAAAATACACGTTTTATTTGTCTGTTTACAGCAACAACATTATCTAGACGAGTGGATGTCGTTGTAGACGAAACTTTAAATTCACTATAGCATCTATAAAGACAGCCTTCATGCTTTCAATGTGGAAGTAGGCTTAGCTAGGCTTCTTCTCAAACCTTATAAACAGTAACTTAAACAACACTCGTACTCTTTGCTACTGTTGAGAGACTAACAAACCCCCCCAAGTCAGATTCCCAGTGAAATGCTTTCCGACAGCAAATGCTTCCTTCTTTTCTGAGAAGATCAGTAATATCAGAAGGGCGATTGGCACATCCTGAAGTTATGCAGAGGTCACACAGATTTGACCGCAATTTCAAATAGTTACTACTGTATGTCTGTTTTTGAAGAAATTGATAGCACAATTTTGGAAGAAATAGTACAGCACCTTAAATCTATATATAGATATATATCATGCATTTCTTTGTACATATTTTAAGAAATAGTTATGGTTAGGTTTAGAGGTAGCACTGGGATTAGCGACCATAAAAATGTATTTTTAATGTTATATTGTTTCTAAAATGACCATTTCCCTTCATATTTATGTCTATTATGTTTTATATCTTTTTATTCACTGTAAAATGGGTAGGGGTCTAAAAATCTAAAATCACTTATCAATATAATTATAAAAAAACATTGATACAAACATCTTAATGATATAAAAGATTAGTAAATATTTGACTTTTTTTTTAGCTAAAAATGCATTGTAATTTTTGTTTTAAACGCTGTAATGCATCCAAATTGTACATTTCAGCATCAATAAAAACGTACAATAATGAAAATAATACATTTTGTGCTTGTAGACATTATGTACTACCTATAAACAACGATAACAGTATATTTGCATGATTTTTTTATTGCATCTCTATTGGAATATAACAGTATACAACAATGTAAATATAATACACAGCATGTATGATAGCATTAAATGTGAGGTTACACTGTATTACAAAGAAAGCACAGGGTGACGGTCTTGACAGCTTATATAAGTTAAAATTCACTGACAACTTTTTTTTTTTACTAAATTTTTAATATTACTTAAAATTGATTTAAAATGAATTAAAGCAGTTAAGGATAGAAAATTATACATAAAATACAGTGCAATCACTTCAAACGTAGCACAGTTCTCATTCAGTAAATGCACAGCTAAACAGATGTGTTTTGAATCTAGATTTAAATATGGCTAATGTTTTAGCAAATCTGATCTCTTCTGGAGGCTCCAACTGCGGGTAGCATAATACTGTAGTGAAAGTGCAGACTCCCCTTGTTTTGAGTGAACCCTTGGTATTTCTAACTGACTTGATCCTAACGATCTGAGTGGTCTGTTTATGTTCATATATAGGTTTATATTCAGTGAGCGTATCTGCTATGTGTTGAGGTCCTAGGCCATTGAGTGAGTTATAAACAAGTAATAGTACTTTATTCGCTAAAAATATCATCCAGATTATCCTGATGCTCTCCGTGAAGGCATGGCCTACGTCCCAATGTGCATACTGTCCGTCCGAAATTCTATGTGATATTAGTCATTTTCAATACTATTTAAGGCAGATAGGGTGGATAGTATGCACACTGGGACGCAGGGACACATTTCTCATTCAAACACACCTCACCAGAAACACGGCATGTTGCAATCTGTGACGACGCAGGCGAGATCCAATAAACATTCAATTTTTCTGCCATAAACCTGCCGTAAAGCTTCTTGAAGTAACAAGCACATCACCGCGGGTATTGCTGCTTACCGTCACTGCTCAGGATGGACATGGATATTACTAAATAAAGGCTTGAATTTGGCTCTGTTCCTCGCAGTGCATGAATAAATTTGATCTTTTGTAATTATGTTGCATTTTTGGTGTATTTTATGGTTCTATTGTCAGTCACAACATGTCAGAGAAAACGCCTTTTGTGTCCCATGGCAAACAAAGTAAGCATTAAATGATAAGTAATGGTTAAATTATTGCACAAATGTTATTAATTTTAAGGGTTTAAAGTATAGTCTTCTTTAACATTATTTTTCGAAACGAGTTGTCAGCAGAAATCACACCAAACAAAATGTTATCATTTCATATTAAGTAAACAAGTAAGCTTCATTTGATAAGGCAATTGAAAACAATGCCATTGATAGGATAACTGAATACAATAAAAAGTTAATACACACAATTTCAATATTCATAAGGAATCATTTGTAAGTCTGTAAAGTTGTTCATACGTAAATAATTTACATTTTAGGTGCTGTCAATATGTAAGTATTGTATGTTAAAATGCTGTAAACATGTCAGTATTGTAAGTTTTAGTGCCTGTGAAAGTAAATGTAGGTAGAACCATATTTTACGTAAAATACATACAAATTCTCATGAGATCACATTGTAATATAATGTTGTCCTTCAACTGACTTGTTTACTCTCTCATTTAAGTAGAATGTGCAAACTCTAAGCAGACATGTTAAACAAAACACACAGAGAACATGCTTAATGAATTTACAGAGGGATGTAATGCATAATGCAGTGTCTGTGCCTAATCAGAATAATAGTGAATGATTTTTTTTTGTAAAAAAAAAAAGGATAAATAAAAATCACCCAGCTAATGTTCCTTTTAATCATGTGACAAACTAAAGAAAACTGGTATTACTGGAAGAGCAGGAGAAACCTTCCTTGAGACTAACTCGCACCTCGCGAAGAGATTTGCTGTGAAAACTCCACAACAATATAGTCTTGAATATGTGAGTATTATTTGACTATAAGTATATATAAATTAATTCAAAATAGCACTATACAGGCTAATAAATGTTGTATTCTTTACATGTTAAGAGATTCAACTCAACATACATAATCAGCCACAGTGTAAAAGTTTCTATGTGACTGAATTACTTCCTTGTTCCACTTGAATCAGACTGAATTTTGCTAGTAACTGAAACTTTCAAAGATGTGGGTAATATGTGGACTATTACACAAAAAGACTAATTTGCAAACTAACTTTATTATTTCATCAATAATCTCGGAATTGCGCTCCAATGTTGTTTTGTTTCCCAATGTTTTTCAAACATATATTCTGTTTAAATTTCATATCTTCTTTTGTGTTCCACAGAGGAAATAAAGTCTTACAGGTTTGGAATGAAATGTGGGTGAATAAATGATGCCAATTTTTGTGTGAACTATACCTAAAACCCCAGCAACAATGGCATTACCCTGTAACCTCAGTCGGCAGAATAGCATGTAAGAGAATGTCCTTATGAATAACTCAGAAAAAAAATAATAATGGGTGTTTAAACATTTTAAACTATTCAGAGAGACTAAAATGTTTTATTCATAAATGAAATATTCATAATCAAAATAATGTTTTTTTTTTCTTTTTGATGAGTATTGTGTTAAATTTTTGCTACACAAACATTCTGACAAATATTTGCCAAAATCTGCAGAAAGCCGAACCTTCCACCACGCAGACCAACTCTGATTCACAGAGGACCTCCGAAACGATACCGTCTACATACAGAGAGGAAGGTTCTTGATGAATATGGAAAAGTCAGAAAATGGACTTTTGGGAAGAAAGACACAAGAAAACCAAACAAAATAGTTCTGCTGGTGGGAGAGACCGGCGTTGGCAAGACAACTCTCATCAACACAATGGTCAACTATATACTCGGGGGGAAGTTTGAGCATGAAGAGTGGTATGAAATCACAGAAGAAGCAGCTGGAGATCAATCAGAATCACAAACCTCTGAAATCACCATGTATGAGGTCTTTCCTGTGAAGAGTCCCATGTCTCTCACCATCATTGATACTCCAGGCTACGGAGACACTAGAGGACTGGACAAAGATCTGGAAGTTGCTGAGAATTTAGCTACTCTGTTTCAGAGCAATGATGGAGTTTGTGAAGTCGACGCTGTGTGTTTTGTGATTCAAGCGTCTAAGAATCGTCTCTCAGACAGACAGCATTACATTATCAGTTCAATTCTGTCTTTGTTTGGAAAAGACATTGTGAACAACATTGTGTTTTTAATCACACACTCTGATGGCCTGCCACCCAAAAACGTCCTCGGTGCCATTAATAAAGCTAGAATCCCCTGCAGACGAGACAAAAGTGGCCAACCTGTTTATTTCTCATTCAACAATCGACAGGCTGATGATCGTCACACTAGAGAACGTCACATTCGTGCTCAAAGAGATGCCTGGGAAGATAGCATGGAAGATATGAAGCAATTCTTTCAGTCTCTGAATGAAATGAACAGAAGAAGTTTAGAGTTGACTTCAGATGTCCTGATCGAGCGCATTCGATTTGAAGCATCCATCAGCAACTTACAGCTGCGAGTTCAAGGGAAGGAGCTAAAAAAGGCTGAAAAACTTCAGATTCAGGAAGCAATGAGAAAAAACAAGAAAAAGATTGAGGAACGCAGAAACTTTGCAATTCAATTAAAAAAGACAGTTAAGATGAAGGTGCCCATTGAGAGCAAGTCATGGAAGCACAGGAAGGCGACAACCTGCACCGTCTGTGAGGAAAACTGTCATGAGTTTGACTGCTGGTGGGGTTCAAATCCCAGCAAATGTGAAGTCATGAAAGATGGTTTCTGCACCGTGTGCACAGGAAAGTGTCACCACAGCAAACACGTCAAAGAAAACAAGAAATACGTAATCAGCACCTCAAGCACCACAATAGAATATGACTCTGTTAAAAAGCAATATGAAAAAGACCAAGAACATTCCAAGACATATTTGGCTTTAATGCAACATCTTGATAAAGATCTTAAGGAGAATGAAACCCATAAGTCAATTCTTCTGTCCGAAGCTTACCAGACCATCAAGCATCTGTCTCAGATCGCATTAAAACCAGACTCTGCCTTCACTCTTCAGCATCTGGACTTCTTCATCCCCAGAGTGAGGGAGACTGGGAAAGAAGACTGGGTCCGAGATCTGGAGGAAATGAGGAGAAACGCTGAAACTGAAGAAGCCAATAAAGATGCTCTGAGTTATCTTAAAGCTGGTCTGGCAAAACTTTTCATGACTGCACAATGAATTAATTTAGTACAGATGAAACAATAAACGTAAAAGACTGCTGAAAAAAATCAATGAAGGTGACAGTGTGTACGTCAGTTTCTCCAGGATATATCCTCAGGGGTTTTCATTACAAGAAACATATTTAAGCTATTTTCTATTCTGCAATTTCAAAGTCTCATGTCCTCATTCATTTTTGCAACTTTCAAAGCATTTATGTATGTATTTTCTTGAAATTACACCTTTTAATTTTGAAATTGTTTATGAATTGTAAAATTGTTTTACCCTTGTTCCAAACTTTTCAATCTTAAATACACAACCGTAAATCATTTTTAACTTCTATATACAGTATGCTAAAAATGTAAAGACTGTCATCTATGCTGTATTTAATGCAGTAAACACATATGCATTCACAATAGGAATACATTTGGTCTGTCACACTCGCTGCTAAGAGGACCATCGGCCACTGCAAAGATTTGTGGGTTACAACTGCATTTAAATCCAGCAGTGAATCCTCCAGATTTGTTTCCGTGAGTCTCTCACTATATTGCGGAGATTGGCATAGTGATAACCATAGCAACAGATGAGAATAGAAATAAATAAATAAAATAATTTCCAAATAAATTTGTGCATTAAACTGCACACAGTCTTGACAGAATAAGCTTAGTAACATTAATACGCCTCTATAGTTACATACTAAAACAGTTTTGTCTTATTTGTAATGCATTTCATTCATCATTTTATGACATTTCACTGGACTTGGTTTTAAAATATTTAAAAGTTACATGCTAATGTTTAAAGTAGCGTATTATAACTATAACTAATTATAACAAGTGTATTTTGCAGTCAGTGACTAGTCGCTTCATGTACAGACCAACATCTTATAAAAATATGCAGGGCGATAAGAGAAGAATGTCTGAAAAACAAGACAAAATATGAGGAAAAAGAAACCAGCATAGTCATGCCAGTCAAACATTCTAAACCATAAATAACGAGTCGGTGAAGGAACACAGCACCACACCTGAAACACAAAGAAATGTGTATACACAAGAAACTACTGTGCCAACACGTTCTCACTCCCAACTTGTCAAATATTGACGCTTGGTCAGGTTTAGTGTCACTTTTCGACATGCAGGGTCCTTCGTTGTTTTCAGTTGTTTGTCTTAAAGGGGTCATATGATACGATTTCAAGTTTTGCTTTCTCTTTGGAGTGTTACAAGCTGATTGTGCATAGATAAGATCCCTGAAGTTGCAAAGACTAAAGTCTCAAAACCAAAGAGATATTCTTTTTTTTTTTGTGATTAACATTTTTTATTTATTTTTTCACACACAACAACATAACATCCACTCAAAACAAACAAAACAAAAGACACATACTCCATGTTTTAAAAGTCCAATCAAAGGGGAGAGAGAGAGGGAGGGAAAAAGTAACAACAAAACAGGTCCTTCCTCCATACAATCACATATTTTACGGAGTAAATATTCTAACACACAGGTTCGTTTAACAGCAGAATTTAATCCTGTCATATTCGGCAATAAAATATTTAGAGTATACATTAAATATTCACAATCTCAAAATTGTATTCAACAAATGAAAAGAAGCAATATCACTCCCATTCTGTAAATGACATGTAAACGTTAGTGTGCGTTATAGATATCAAAAATCCCCTTAAAAACAAGGTAAAGTAAATAAAAGCATGAATATCTGTTGTAAAAAAATAAAAGCAACACAGACAGAAATGACCGACAATTATAGACAAAAAACAATTCAGGCCGCACGTTACCGAGAACATAGGTCTGATTGAACAACAAAAACTTGTGATGATCCGTGACCGAGCCACCTCAGCCCACAATGAGCCTCCCAAAAGGCTCACATAACCAAAACATTATTGTATTGAAACCTACTCTCCATTAGTCCCCTCCAGAAAAAAAAGAAAGACAAAAAAATGGGGTTAGTCTTACCAGCAAAGGGACGATTGTATCGAATAAAAATAAGAAATACTATCCCATGAGGAGAGAGGAAAGAAGAAAAAATAAGAAATTGATCTAGCAATCATCCATATCTCTCCCGCCACCATCTCCTCCATACCGGTCACCAAGCCCCTCCTGCCGGGTCGAAGAAAGGGCAGCCGCCGCCCTCCCGCTGCCCTGTGGATCCGCAGCAAATGTCCCACTCTGTGACAGGGAGCCGACAAAATCCTCCACTTTCCGAAGAGAATTTAAGCATCTCTGTTCACCCTCGTGCCGTAGTTTAATTACCACAGGATAAGCGAGGAAGGGCTGGAGACCAAGCGCCATCATCGATCTCAAAACCGGAACCAAGCTTTTTCTCTTGGCGGCTGTAACTGGACTAAAGTCAGGAAAAAATAGTAGCGTGACATTGTCCTGCGTGCATTTCACCGGATAGGCCTGCCGAGCACCCTTCAGAATCTCCAATCTGTCATGCCATCTCAGCACACGGAAGATGAGAGTACGCGGCCGATCGGAGTTTTTCCTTCCATCATACACGCGGTGTGCTCGGTCAATCTCGATGTTACGACCCCTCAGAGAAGGAATCCACTTGGAAAGATTAATTCTCAGGAAACCAGCCACATCGGATCCCTCCATTCCCTCTGGTAACCCCACCAGTCGTATGTTATTTCTCCTGCTTTTATCCTCCATATCCGTCATCAGTCCGTGACTGCATTCCTGTCCTCACGTGTAGTTGCCTGCACAGAATCAACACGGTCACGTGTCTGCTTCGCCGCGGCAGCCATGGCCTCAAACTCCTCTCTTAGCTCTTTAACAGAATTGTTAGTCGCTTGTATGTCCTCACTCAGTTTACGTAATGCTGGAATCAGCACAGAGTCCACAGCATCTCTCACTGCCGAAGTCACGATCGAATCCAAAGTGCTTTGTTGTTCTTTAAGTGCTAGCTTGATACCGTTAGCAATAGCCTCGTCGATATCCTCTCTGGAGATGGTGGCATCCCTGAATTTTTTCTTTATTGGCGATTGCCCAATCTCTCTTTTCCGATCGCCTTTGACTGTTGAAGTATTCATGATGAGTCCGATGCAAAATGTTTTGAAATTAGGATAATAAAATGTTTGGCAAAGTCAGCAGAGCGAAAGACTACGCGTGCATCGAGGTCGAAGGGTCACGTGATCTCCCCAAAGAGATATTCTTTATAAAAGTTAAGACTCTGCCACGCCCCCCTAAAATGGCTCATTCAAACACGCCCCCACATGTCTACGTCACGATATGGTAATATTTGTGTAAGGCGTGGTTTCAGTAACTGCAGTAGTGTTGATGCAGGCATGTGAGGGAGAAGCTGTGTGTTTCTATGCGAAAGCAAAATTACTTTGTTCGGCCTTCTGAAAGTAGATGCATTTAGGAATCATTAAGTTTACTTACAACAGTACAGCAACGCATTTTATGGACGACAGTTTCGTGAACCTAGGAGAGGAGGTAATTCTGACTTTGCTATGACAATCTGGCGCTTCTGAATCAGCAACTGTATGTTTTGTTAATAGTTTAAGTATTTGCTACAGGGTCACATCACAGCGGAGTGTACAGCCCGTCAGAAATCATCTTTATCGCGGCTTGTGTCCAAATACATATGAGCATCATCACTGTGTCTGTCACGTGACTCTGTTCCCCTCTCGGGCTTGAACTGATGGTAAAACTAAGGACATTACTAACGGTCTTTACTTTAATTTTGAAAGCTGAAGCTCGCGATTATGGAAAGGGGCGTTACATTTCCGACGCGGCTTGTTGTGTTCGGCAAATCACAATGCACTGTGCAAGATGGCCAATCAGAGCAGACTGCGCTTGTTGGAAGGAGGGACTTTGTAGAAAATTAAGCGTTTGAGAGAGGCGGGGCATAGAGGACCTACAATAATGTACAGTATTTGAAAAATAATGTGTTTTTTGAACATTAAAGCATGTCAACATATTATGTTACACCAAATACACAAAATAATGATCTTTAAAAAAGCATCATATGACCCCTTTGATTTAATGGTTTACATGCATTTGTAAAAATAATTGAAATAATCTTATATAAATGTATACTTTCATTGGAGAACCTAACCCCACCAGTGGCGGCTGCTGGTCTTTCAAAGAGGCTAAGCTCATTTTCGGCCTACATCATAAAACGATCTAAAAAAAAATATTAAACTCAATGGAGGAAATGTGGGAATTAGGTTAAACTGAAACAAGGAATGTGGTGTATAATTGTGTGAAATGTATGATGAAAATTGGCTAGCAATTTTGCCAAGCAAATACCAAGAAATAGGTTGCAGCAGTTTGTCTTTCGACTACACTTGCAATTTCCACTATGGGACTGAGCTCGAATTGCTTCAGCGTCAGCGACTTTTTATAGTACAAAATTACTGTCAATCAAAAGGAGATGCAGTCTTTCGACAGACCCTCCAATCATCACACAGAAGCCCGGAGTCAAGGCCAGCCCACTCCTCCATTCACCCCCCAGAGACGCTGAGCGTCCGTGGGCGGGACATAATCGCAGCATTTATCCAATGACCGTCTAGTTTCGAAGCACTGAAAAAAACTGTTCAATGCAGCCCCATTGAAGTCAATGGACGCTAGGCTTCAACAGGGAAACACTGTGACGCTACAGGAATGTATGAGAAGGAAATCGAGTCAGCGGACCTGCTATATGTAGCTGATTCTGAACGAATTCGTCTTCGAGATGAACGTGTTCTAACGCATTTTTAGTCAATAAAATGTTAACACAATAGTACATATTTGACCATTAATTATATGGGGAAGCCAAGCTTCCCTTGCAGTCTTAAAGAAATCCCCACTGAACCCCACCCCTACCCTAAACCTACCCACTTCTGAACAATATAAAACACGTAACAGGCAGATATAATCTTAATGTTAAAGCATATAATGATATTCTAGGAAATTGTGTGCTTCTAATATTATAGCAACAGTTTGGACAGGACCCTTTTCTATTCTAACATGACAATGCCTCTGTGTATAAGACAAGGTTCAAAAAGAAAATGATTGATTCAGTCAGTGTGGAAGAACTTGACTGGTCTGCATAAAACCAAGTCCTAATCCCAGTTTAACACCTCTGGTGTGACTGTAAATGCAGACCTTGAGCCAAAAACTCATCACCAAACACCAATGACTTGTACACAGGCCCGGCGTCAAGGGGGACCCTAACCCTAACCCTAACCCTACGACATTCTGAAGCCTGACGAAGAGTTTTATTGATTAAAATATGAATTGTTCAAGTATAATCCAAGTGAATTTAGCCATTTATGTATCAAGTTATACTTCCATTATAATCATATATATGCCTGTGTGTGTCAGAGACCTCTGCATAGATGGAATGTGCAGACTCTCGTGATAAGAAACATCTGTAAAAATATGAATGGGGCCTCTGTTCTTACTATAACACGTCTTGGGGCCCCCTTCTCTCTAGGGAGAAATCGAATTGTATGTATAAGCCAAAAAAGGTAAAACCATATGCATGAAATGTATAGAACACGCCTAGAGAAAAAAACTATTTAAAGAAGACACATAAAACATTCTGGAGATCTTTTCTGCAGAAAAGCTTCTCGGCTTTATCCTCTTATTGAAATAAAGTCTTATCTTCTGGCATCGAAACCCCAAGATTTCAAGAGTGATTCTTCATAGAAAAGGCGGAAGCCACCACAAATTGGTGTCACGAACAGGATTGGAAAGGAGCAGCAGGGTGAACTGCCACTTTGGACGGACTTTTGACGAACAGCACAAACAGTGGCCACTAAAAAGGTAAGCAGTTTTGCTTATATTATCGGTTTGTGCTGTTTGCTGGTCTGTCCTTGGTGGTAAGGACACTTAAGACTGCTCTTCCAAATTAAAAAGAACAAAAAGAGGAAAAAAAAAGAAGGGGTTTTGATTCCAGAATAACTAATTGCATGCAATGATCTGTTTTTATTGTTTAGTGGGCCTTGAAGGAAAACATTAAACGTTAAGCAGATATATTATAGGAAAGCGCGCAAAGTCCTGCGGATACCGCTCTATTAATGTTATAAAGAAATTAATGGAGGTCTGAACGGGCAGGCTGAAAAGGAAGTGTATCAGTGAAAGAGTTAGCAAATCTGACAGGTCACTCAAGAAGAGTGTAGTGTAGTCTGTTTTAGTGTCTGTGTCTGTGTCTGTGTCTGTGTGAATGGCTGTGTTTGCATGAGAAAAGAAAAATAAATTCCGCATCGAGTGGGTAAGAGTTGCGCACCCCCTCCTGGACCTCCCTTGAGTGGGACGCAGCTAATGCCACCTGAGAGGGATGAATGAAAGAATGAACCCTATAAATAAAGGGACTAGAAGGAGTGAATGTGTATCAATAAAGATTGAATCAAGATCTGTTATATGTTTTTACATTTTAGAGGTCTGTGTGAAAGAAAAATAAGAAAATATTTGAGATCAGAGCAGTAAAAGTGAAATCAAGGCATTAAGTTAAATAAGTATATTAAAAAGACTCTTGAGGGCTGACAAAATAATTTTAAAGAATAGAAGAGAAGATAAAATAAATATAAAAAATATTTTTAGTAGTTTTGGATATTGAGTGATTATAAAATAGAGTTGAGAGACTATTAATTCATACAGAAAGTGTACATGCATCAGACAAAATAAAAAATAGGTTTAAAGATGCATGACACAAAATAAAGACTAAAAATAAGAGAAAATTGGTTAAAACAGTTAAATTAAGTGGGGAAAAATAGTAAATTAATTGGCTATAAAAAATATATAGAGTCTTATATATTGGATTGTAAGATTATAGGAAAAAGCATGGCAGCTACTCCGGTGGAAATATTAGCATTAAAATATCCATTGTGTAAAGAACTGATAAACAAGGTCTCAAACAAATGGCAGAAAAGAACTAAGAATATGATGACAAAATGGCCAAAGGAAGGGACATTCCATGTAGCATTGTGTGAGGAAATGGAAACTCTGATAAAAAAACATAAAACTAAAAGTATCAGTAAAAAAAGAGAAAAAAGAGAGGTAAAAAGAGAAAGAAGTGATAGCCATGTTTAAAAAGGAAGGGAGTGACACATTAAAAAGTATAAAACAGGCAAGGAAAATACTAAAGGAAGGAGACAAAGAGACCAAGAAAAAGGAAAAGTTGTTTTCAAAACCACCCCCATATCTGCCACCAGAGGGACAGTTACCAGTACTTAAGGGTACGTTAGAAGTGTCTGGAGAAATGCAAATGGAAGGAGAAGTAGAGTTGGAAGAAAGAAAGGAACCAGATGTAAAAATAAAGAGGCAACAGAGAAAAGAAAGTGAAGAATTTTTACCGATAGATTGTTATAGACAGGCACGCATAGCATTAGAAATGATGAAAACAAACCAGGAAGGCAAAACAGGATATGAGGAAGTGTATGAAGAAACGAGGAGAAAAGATAGAGAAATTGAAGCACAAGTAGAGGCTATGGAAGAAGAAATAGAGAAGAAAATTAAAGAATCAGGCAAAAAGGTACAAGAGGTAAATAAATTAGAGAGAGGGAGAAGTAAGTTGTTTGACAGTAGTGAGGATGTGAATGAAGGGGAGGAGTCATTTGATAAAGGAAAATGGGAACAGGGCAGAGAAAAGGGGAACCTCAGACCACTGGCTGCACAACTCCCAATTTTAATCAAGGGTGCACAGGGACAGTATGTCCCCTGGGCCTCACAGGACCTTGAGGGGCTGGTCACTCGCCTCCCAGACATTCATGAGGGGGCTGGAAAGTGGATTAAGGTGTTTGAAGAAGAGACTATGGGAAAACTCTTAGCAGTGGGGGATATTAAAGCACTTCTGGGAAAGATTATGGGAGGAGCAAAGATGGAAGAAATTCTTCAAGCATCCAATCTAAACAGAGCTGTGGACTCTCACTACATGGATGGAACTGTTTTTGATGCATTCCGTCCAGCAGTGTGGCAGGCACTGCGTGCTGAGTACCCAATCAGACTAGACCCTAAATCATTAAAGGGAGAACAGCTGGGGGAAACTGAAAATCCAACCACATATGTTCAGAGACAGCTAAAAAAATGGAAACAAGAGACTGAAAATAATCCAGAAGGAGACCCATTAATGTCAACACTGTTTAGAAATGCTGTAATTGATGCCATGCCACAAACTGTAAAGAGCAGGCTAGAGGACGTGGTTGGCTTAAACTCTAAAACACACAAAGAGTTCTGTGACCATGTGTCTCATGCAGTGGAGCAACACAGAAAAAATGAACAAAAGCTCAAGATCCAAGAGAAAGAGCTACAGAGAAAATTAACTTGCAGAACTGACAAAAAAATAACAAGAAAATGATTCAAGCTCCAATAAAGAAAGAAGAATCCGAACAAATTACATTGATGTCTCCAGTAAATACTCCTCCAGCAGCTATTCAGCCGAGCCCACCTGCAGCAGTCCCTCCGAATGCACACCACATTCCTTTACCCATCATTAATGTCTATACTCAACAACCAGAGCCAATGGGATGGAAAAGACAAACTGTACAAAGAGGACAGAGAGGAAGAGGCAAGCCTTATACTGGTCCTACAGGGATGTGCTGGGGATGTGGACACCTCGGACATAACAGAATTGACTGTCCCACCAATCCATGGCAACAGCCACCTCGGGGTGGAAGGGGGGAGAGTTGGCAGCAGCAGCCAGCCCGGGGTCCATCACAGGGCCCAGTAAACTCTTGGGGAGGTCCAAATCAAGGATATTAGGGGTGCCCAGAGAATCCTACAAGGGAGAGTCAGCTTCCAATTTTAACAACTAAAGCTGATCAAGAACCTATTATGCAAATTAAGATGAGCCACACCCATGATGGTGGACACAGGAGCTGTTTATACTTGTGTAAATTCAAATTATGCCTCACATCACCCCTTGTCTAGAAAATTCGCAAAGACAATAGGATTCTCGGGACAAATGCAGCTAATTCCAATGACAGCTCCAGTGTGTCTACAAACAAAAAATAAAAGTGTAACAATGCCCATTCTTGTGTCAAATCAGACTCCTGTTAATTTGTTAGGGAGAGATGCATTATGTAAATTGGGCCTACAAATTTGGTGTTCTCCAGAAGGAGTCTATATAGACACAATAGGGATAGAAACCCAAATGATGGTTGTGGAGCCAAAGGCAAATGTCTATTGGATAGGACAGATAGAACAAGATGTGAGAAAGACAGTCAATAAATGGGGAAAGTTTATTGAGGCTCAGATTCCAGAAGCACAGTTACCCAAATCAGAATTTCATTGCACAATGATGTTTGATCCAGAGAAAGATGAAAAAATAGAACAAAAATGGCAGGAAGAAACAAATGGACAACAAATTGAAATAGTCTCACAGTACATCATAATAGGTAAACAAGGAGCAGCTTTAAATATATCAGATTGTGAATTTGTTAAAAAATGGTTCAGTGTAACTGATTCTGTCCCACATATTGCAGTATATGTAGGAAAAAATTGGAAAGCAAAAGATTTAGGACCAATGATGAAAAAAGCAGGACAAAGCAAATGGGAACCAACAGAACATCCGTTGATTTTTCATTCAGCTGATCAAGATTACATTAAAATTTTATGTGCAACCAGTTTGCTAGGTATTCCTCAGGAAGTAGTTATTGGTCAAAAGGAAATGACGCAGCTGACTACAACATCTGAAGTAATAAACGAAACGGAGACTGAAATATTTAAGGAAATGGAGCGTCAAGTACCAACTGAACTATGGTCTCAACATGACTCAGATATAGGATTAATAAAATCAGCAAACCCAATAAGAGTTCAACTTAAGCCAGATGCACGTCTGCCCAGAAAAGCACAATACCCTTTGCGACCAGATGCTGAAGCAGGGATAAAAAACACTATTGAAGGTTTAGTGAATGCAGGAGTATTAATAGAAACAACTAGTTACTGTAACACTCCAATTATGCCTGTAATTAAAGCAGACAAAAATAGATGGCGACTTGTTCATGATTTACGAGCAATCAATGAAATAGTAGAGGATTTGCCAGCCGAAGTACCAAACCCACACACGTTACTGACGAATGTCCCTCCTGATGCCAAATACTTTACGGTAATTGATCTCTGTTCAGCTTACTTCAGTGTGCCGCTAGCAGAAGAGAGTAGATATTTGTTTGCCTTTACATATGCAGGTAAACAGTATACTTACACAAGAATCCCACAAGGGTTTAAACATTCGGCACATTTATTTAATCAAGTTCTTAAGGCTGATTTAGAGGATCTTGTGATAGACAGTACACTATTACAATATATGGATGATTTGATTATTTGTTCTTCCTCAGTAGAACAATGCCATAGAGATTCTATTAAAGTCTTTACAAAATTAGCTCATGGAGGTCACAAAGTGTCACAAAACAAAATACAGTATTGCCAGCCTCAAGTTGAATACTTGGGAAGATTGATTGCATTTGGCACACGAGCTATAGCTCCAGCTCAATTAGAAGGCATAAGTAAAACACCATTGCCTCAAACAGTAGGACAAATGATGACTTTCTTAGGAATGACTGGCTTTAGTGCCGACTGGATAGAAGACTATGCAGTAAAGACAGGGCCATTGACAGAAATCATGAAACAAGCAGGATTGCAACATTTAAGTAATCCATTAAGATGGAACACAGATGCCTTAATAGCCTTTGAGACTATAAAAAAGGAACTACAACAGGCCCCTACGTTTGGAATGGCTGACTACTCTAAAAAATGTAATTTGTATGTGGCAAATAGAGCTGATGGTTATGCAGCAGCTGTACTGATGCAAGAGACTTGTAGTGGGAGGAAAAAAACAGCATATAGCTTATTACAGCACAAAGTTGGATAATGTAGCACAAGGTTACCCACCATGTTACCAACAAGGATTGGCAGCAGTATATTATGCTTATGAAAAAGCATCCACAATAACAATGGGATACCCAGTAACTATTTATACTCATCATAAAATTGTGGAATTATTAGAACAAGGGAAATTTGTTCTGACTCCAGCTCGAATTCTGGCCTATTCATCTCTACTCACATATCCAGATGTCACATTTAAAACGATGCCATACAGTTAATCCATCTGAATTAATTCCTTTGGCTTTTGAAGGAAAACCTCATGATTGTGTGAATGACTCATTGGCATTTACAAGATTACGACCAGATCTTGAATCAACACCCATCCCTGAAACAGAAGTCACTTACTTCGTAGATGGTTCTAGCTTTAGAGACCATGAAGGAAATCATACAGGATATTCGGTAGTGAAGAGAGACAAAGAAGAATTTGTACCTGTGATATCACAACATTGTGTACAACCTTGTTCTGCTCAATTAGCAGAATTAAAAGCTCTTACAGCTGCATGTCAGTTAGCGAAAGGACAAACAGCCAACATTTTCACGGATTCAGCATATGCTCATGGTGTGTGTCATCTATTCGGAGCTGTGTGGAAGCAAAGAGGTTTCAAAAAGAGTGATGGGACTCCCATCCAACATGGTGAACAAATAGGTCAATTAATTTCTGCTATGATGCTACCAAAAAGATTAGCAATAATCAAATGTCAGGCACATAAAAAGGGATATGATTATGTCATTAAGGGAAACAATGCAGCAGATTTAGAAGCTAAAAGAGCTTCAGGATGTAAGGTAGCAATATTAGCACCTGTAGTACTTATTGAACCTCAACCTCAATTGGATGATATAATTCGAATTCAACAAGAAGCAGGCCCCTATGAACAATCAATGTGGCACCAAAGGGGAGCTAAAAAAGACTCACAAGAGATCTGGCGTGCACATGAAGGACAAATAGTTGCACCAACTTCACTTTTGAATATTCTCATTGCAGATGCGCATGGTTTCGACCATTGCGCAAGGGGGGAAGTAATAAGGAAAATTAAACAGCAAGGATATTGGTCTCCTTATTTACATGCAATGGTGGATGAATTTTTGTCCACATGTGAAGTTTGTGCCAAATACAATGTGAGGAAAGGAATAGCGACACCGATAGGCCATATACCAGTCCCAGAAGGGCCATTTAAGCATTTGGTAATGGACTATGTGGATATGATAAAGCGAGTACAAGGCAAAAGGTACATGCTTGTGATCATAGACAGATTTAGCAGATGGGTGGAGGCAGTACCATCAGCAGATCAAGGAGCAGGAACAGTAATTAAATTTCTAACAAGAGAAGTAATTCCTAGATTTGGCATACCATCAGAAATAAGTTCAGATAATGGATCGGCATTTATACAAAAAACTGTAAAACAAGTACTGCAACAATTAAGAATAAAGCAAAGACTAGGGTGTATTTACCATCCTCAATCACAAGGGGCAGTAGAGAGATTGAATGGAACCATCAAGGCCAAACTAAACAAAATATGTGAAAGTACTAAACTGAACTGGATTGACGCGTTACCTCTTGCACTAATGAGCTATCGCATGCAAACTAACAGAAACACGCACTTAACACCGCATGAAATGCTTACGGGTCGACCCATGCCTGTGCCATATTGTAGAGGTCCCTACAAAGGACTGCCTCTAGAGCAATTACAAATGGAACTTCGTTCGTATATGAAGAAATTAACTGCCATACATAAAGCTATCTATTTACAGGAAAAAAGAAAAGAGCCCAGAGAGGAAACAGAGACGTCATCGCCAGTGGTTCCGGGTGACCAAGTATATTTGAGGGTATTCTGGAGAAAATGGAATGAGCCCAGGAGAGAGGGACCCTACAAAGTGGTGAGAGCTACTCCAACAGCAGTCCAAGTGGAAGGAAGCACAACCTGGTATCATCTGAACCATTGTACTAGAGTTCCCAAGAGAAGGATGGAAAGAGAAAGAAACATACAAGCAGACAATTCAGGAGAAAGTGACAAGGAGAAACCAGAGACACAAGATGAAGTGCAAACTGAAGAAAAGATTCACAAGGAACTCACATCATCCTGTCAGATGAACAGGAGAGGACAGAGAATAAGTCTGACAACATATCTGAAGACCTTCATATGCCTAATGCACCTAATAATGCAAGTCCAAACTCAACCAACAGAAAGCAACCTGACTTCCCTTCAATTGACTTTTCAACCTTTGAACAACAGCGATAATGATATCAACGCAACAGAACCAATGATAATCAAATATCGTAGAAACACTGATTATGATATGCAGGGTGATGAAGAAATTAATCAAAATGTTGAATTATGGGACACAGCCCAAAATAATGAGTGGTACAGATGGGCAGCCTATATTGCTAGAGAAACAGGGAAAGAAATTTGCTTGCTGTGCTCCAAATCTCCATTAAACAAAGTGATAGCCATACCAAATCCATATGACTATCAAAAATGTGCTGAATTTGGGAGAAACTTTTGTCATTTAACCGATTTTACCAGACCATATTGTTTATCTGAATGTCTAGGATTTTTGGGAAATCCTAAATTAACAGATTATTTATTTAGACCACTCTGGGGATCTTGGTGTCAGTATTCAGATGTCAGCCAAAATATGAAAATTGAAAAACGGAAAGTAGAGATTCCTAAATGGTATAGCATAGATTATAAACAAGAATATGAGTGTTTCCATAAACCAAAAGGAACACAAGATGTAGGCAGGTTCAAAGGAAAATGTGCGGTTAGTTGGTATATAGATAAGAAAAATTCTTGGAAATCAGGAATTCCTTCTAGAGCTCCAGAACTTTTAGCACTCGGAACAAAAAAGGGAAATAAAATAGTACCAGAAAAATGTGAAAATCAAACTATTGCTTTACCTTCTATAGAAATTTATGAAGACAAATCATTAATAATAGCAGATTTCTTTTGGATCTGTGGAGGTGAGCTATTATTGCCTTCTTTACCAATTGGATGGAAAGGTATATGCGTAAGAGTACGATTACTTCAAGAAATTAACATGGCCCAATGGGGAACAGAACAAAGCACAAACAAAGAAGACAACATAATTAGAAGAGGTTACGAGCCAGACCCCAAAGTATATATAGACTCAATTGGACAACCGCGGGGAATTCCCAATGAATTTAAGGCAAGAGATGAAGTAAAAGCAGGTTTTGAGTCAATATTTGTTTGGATCACAACAAACAAAAATACCGAATGGATTAATTATATTTACTATAATCAACAAAGATTCATTAATTATACTGATGACGCGCTAACCTTATTAGGAGACCAAGTGCACGCAACAAGTAGAATGACATGGCAAAACAGACAAGCTCTCAATTGGCTTTTAACAGGCAAAGGAGGAGTTTGTGTTATGTTTGGAGATCAATGTTGTACTTTTATACCAAATAATACTGCACCTGGGGAGCTTTTAGTGAAGTTATGATTAAAATTAAAAAACTAAGAGCTGAAGTTACAGCAAATGCCGGAAGAGACAAACGAATTTGGGATTGGTTTGATCTGAAATTTGGAGCATGGGGAGCATGGTTTGCTAAATTGGGAATGATTTTAGGAGTTGCCATATTAATAGGAGGATTGTTATTTTGCTGTGTATTACCCATATTAAGAACATTAATCGTTAATGCTACTGTTAAGCAAATGGAAATGATAAAAGTAGCTCAAATGGTAGAGCATGGCGCTAGCAACGCCAAGATCATGGGTTCGATTCCCAGGGAAAGCAAGAGCTGATAAAATGTAAAAAACTGTAACTTGAATGCAATGTAAGTCGCTTTGGATAAAAGCGTCTGCTAAATGCATAAATGTAAAATGTAAAATGTAAAAGTCCCAAATAATAGGCAAATAATTACAGAAAAGAACCTGGATGAATATTATGAAGGATGGCTAAACAAACTGAACTTAAATGAACAAACTTTGGATGATAGTTCCAGTAACTCCGATGAGGATGAAGAAGAGGTATAAAAATAAACCATACCCTTAGTGGAATTACTAGCCTAACCTTTGCCCAAAGGTCGCCCTCTACGATGCGCAAAGTGTCTGGGCTGAAGATCAACTATGTTATTTTTGTGATGTTACAATTTTTATGTTTTGATGTTTACTTCTATTGTATTATACATAACTGTGACAACCAGAGGCAAGCGCTGAACCAATTGCACGCTCATGCTTTAACATTGTTTTATTTTAAATAAGGGGTTACGGAGACAGGATCTTTTACTCCTTCCTAGTCAAGTGTGGGAGGAGAAGTTTGGCCCTGCTGCTCCGCCAGAATGCTGTTACATAACCTAGTTATTGGTGATAAAACTGTGTGACTTAATTTAGTCACTAGGTAGTGATAACTGAGGAGACTAAGTTATGAAACTGCACTGTAGGTAAAGACAAGTAAAGGTGAGACTTAGTAAATCTCAAAGGGGGGAATATGATGAAGAGTTTTATTGATTAAAATATGAATTGTTCAAGTATAATCCAAGTGAATTTAGCCATTTATGTATCAAGTTATACTTCCATTATAATCATATATATGCCTGTGTGTGTCAGAGACCTCTGCATAGATGGAATGTGCAGACTCTCGTGATAAGAAACATCTGTAAAAATATGAATGGGGCCTCTGTTCTTACTATAACACGTCTTGGGGCCCCCTTCTCTCTAGGGAGAAATCGAATTGTATGTATAAGCCAAAAAAGGTAAAACCATATGCATGAAATGTATAGAACACGCCTAGAGAAAAAACTATTTAAAGAAGACACAGAAAACATTCTGGAGATCTTTTCTGCAGAAAAGCTTCTCGGCTTTATCCTCTTATTGAAATAAAGTCTTATCTTCTGGCATCGAAACCCCAAGATTTCAAGAGTGATTCTTCATAGAAAAGGCGGAAGCCACCACAAGCTGCAATGATCCGCAAACACGACTGTTAGGAGCTGGGTTACACAAAAACTACCCAAACACTAAAATATGTTGAAATAAATGTTGAAATAAAAGAACCATTATTTTTTAGAGTAGCCTACAATGTGCACACTATAAAATCAACTGGTGCAAGCTGGTAATCACTGAAGTTGGTCCAAGTCCACCAATTGCGCGAATGCTCCATTACCTCTCCCTCCTCTGATCATTTGATCAGTCACCACACTTTGTTCCAGGACCTCGCAATTTACAAATGAAGCACTGCCTCCAAGAAGCCGAAACGTTGATTTGAACCATTTGATGCGGACGATCACCTGTGTATTTAGAACATTAACAAATTCAAACGTGCTTTTGCGCTTTGTCTGGCGCTGAGCCAGAAATAGATGCGCTCAGTGCTTTTAGCCTTATATCACAACGATTCAGTGTTTTCAACCACATACAATTTGGTTTCAGACATTTAAATTAATTACTAGCAAAAAAGACATTTGTTAAATAGTACACACTGATGTTTGTAAGTTTGTTAAATGTGGTGTGTAAGGAAAGCGACAATAATAATCCATTAAATTAAAATCTGACGGCTTGTTTTATATAGAACCACTACGGAGCTGAGTGCGGATGTAACTTCTGAGACACATTTGTTCATACTTGATTTCTTAAATTTCATTTGTAATCCACTGAAAACATTTCTTACAAGTTTTGATGATACTTTATACAAATTATTTACTCATTTATTTATTTATTTTCTAATTACCTCTTTTTATTTTACTCACACACACTTTTTTCTTCTCTCTCTCATGCTTCTTTGAAGACTCATGCTTCACATAAATATTTAGATTTATACACATGTACGTCACAACCTCACACCCACACTTAGAATTTGTATCTGTTTTTATTCAGCATGTGTCCATATTAAATACTATTCAATTATAAACTCTACTATATGCTCATCGCATTGCCAAAGGATTAAGTGTTTGAGAAATACTGAAGCATTGCTTTTGTTTTTCTTAAAGCGAACACAGGACTCGTCTTAGTCAATCAGATGATGAAGAACTGGACAGACGCTCAGAGTTACTGCAGACAGAATCACATTGATCTGGTCAGTGTGAGAAACCAGAATGAGAATCAGCAGGTTGAGCAGTTCATTAGTGACAGACAGTTATCTGGATCACAAGTCTGGATCGGTCTGTTCAGAGTCAGAGACTCATGGCAGTAGTCAGATCAGAGTAACTCCTCATTCAGAGACTGGAGCACTGGTCAACCTGATAAATATGGACTTGGTGAAGATTGTACAGCTGTCAATCAGACCGCTCAGGGACGATGGAATGACAGCTCTTGCAACCAAATATTTCCTTTTGTGTGTCATGAAGGTAAGTAGATCGTCACAAAACACACAATCCATCATCACCTCCAGATCTCTTAAAGTTGACTCTACATGTCTGACATGACAAATTCATCACAGCGTTTGTTCTGCATGTTGTTTTTGATCAGTCTCTCTCTAGTTTCTGCTTGTGCTTTGTTTGGTTTCCAGATAAACTGATTGTGATCACAGAGAATCTGACGTGGTCTGAAGCTCTGAGATACTGCAGACAGAATCATGTGGATCTGGTCTCGGTTAATTCAGAAGAGATTCAGCGTCGTGTGATGAACGTGGTTAAACGAGCGTCTACTGCGGAGGTGTGGTTGGGTTTACGTCACTCCTGCACTGTGGGCATCTGGTTCTGGGTGAGTGGAGAGACTGTGTGCTATCAGAACTGGGCTCCAGGGAACGGCACATCAGAGGAGGACTGTGAAGACGCAGTGAGATCTGGAGCAGTTCAGTCTGGAGGAGATCAGCGCTGGATCAGCCGTCCTGAACACCACAAACTCAACTTCATCTGCAGCAGATATTAAGAGTGAAAGATACACAGACCTTTAATGTAAGATAACTAATGCTTGTGTGTTTCCTGTTGATGTACTATTCTGTGGATCTGTTTTCTCCATTTTAAGAGCCTTGCCCTTCAGAACTGCTTTTACAAATTCTTCCCACGTTTTTTGTGCAGTTTAAAAGCAGAATTATGAGACATTCATTTGCCAATTTAATTTTGTGTGGGGTCATATAAGGACATTGTATTTACTCATCATTAGAGAAAGCTTTGTACTGTTTTCTTTCTCTTTCATCATAATGTGCTCTTTTCAAAGTAAAATAACAGGTTAATTAATTAATGTAATTGAAGAGTATCAAATGAGTTTTCTTTTTCCTTATGTTTTAAGAATCTGTTTCCTGGAGTGGTTATTTCTCTCTATATTTAAAGACGTTTATGTATCACAATCATATCTTTAGAAATTCTTTAAGCAGCTCTTGAGAAGAATGTTCTTTGTGGTAAGTTTTATAAATAAAACTTATAAATAAATAAATAGCTACACCCTAAAAAAAATAGTAATTTAAAGGTTCTTTACATGTAGTAACATTTCTATTTGAAACCATATGTGACCCTGGAGCACAAAACCAGTCTTAAGTCGCACAGGTATATTTGTAGCAATATAGCCAAAAATACATTGTATGGGTCAAAATTATCGATTTTTCTTTTATGCCAAAAATCATTAGGATATTAAGTACAGATCATGTTCCATGAAGATATTTTGTAAATTTCCTACTGTAAATATATAAAAACTTAATTTTTGATATGTAATATGCATTGCTAAGAACTTTATTTGGACAACTTTAAAGGGGATTTTCTCAATATTTAGATTTTTTTGCACCCTCAGATTCCAGATTTTCAAATAGTTGTATCTCGGCCAAATTTTGTCCTATCCTAACAAACCATACATCACACAATTTCGAAAAATGTACCCTTATGACTGGTTTTGTGGTCCAGGGTCACATATTGTTGTGAAGAACCCCTTTATGCTGTAATGGTTATTTGTGTTTAGGGTTCTTTATTCCCACCTTTTTGTTTTTCAAAAACTGTCAAAGCCTCTTAATTACTGATTTTCTGGAGCTCAACCATGCAACTACAGACTGTCTGCACACTATCAACATGCACATTTCTTTCTTAAAATAATTCATTATTTAATTATTACATAGGTTTATGCATAAACATAGTTTAAGCAAAACAAATGTGTCAAATGTGTTTGTCTGAGATCCTCTTATATGCCTATTACAGCTTATACACTTATTATAAGGAAACACGGTTTTCCCTTTCCTTTTCTGAAGTTGGCAACCCTATAGTGACGACAGACCCAACGAGAGCCTGTGAGAACCAATGAGAGCCTGTGAGAACCAATGAGGATTGCTTGCATTTTGTTCAATGTAATGGCGCTTAAAATAAAATAAAATGGCATGAAGTGTTCCCTCTTTTCCAAAAAGTAAAAATAATTCTTGAGGAAATGAATTTCTCATCTAATTGCTAAGTCTGTCTGGTATTTTTTATTTTATTTTCTGATTATATGGAGGCAAAGAAGCGCCTGACACGAAGCGGAGTATCGCAAATCCTTTAAAGGGGGGGTACAATGCTGTTTCATGCATTCAGAGTTGTTTACACTGTTAAAGAGTTGGATTCTCATGCTAAGCATGGACAAAGTTTAAAATTTTTTTTTTGGACGTATAACAGAGTATTTCTGTGCCACAAATCTCACTTCCGGATTCGTACAAGTTTCGGAGAGTTTTTTTCGATCGTTGTTCTTGATGACGTAAACGACGGTGGAACTCCTTATATGGGCATTTCTCCCGGAAGAATGCGCCGTGCACGCATCGACCAGAACGAGAGCGAGAGCGCGCCCATCAACACGCTTCAATCGGCAGGCTGGCAGCACGAGACTCGCTCGGGAAGAATGTCTCTAAAGAAGTGTGTTTTTGGTTGTGAGGGAAAGATAACCTTGTTCAGCTTCCCAAAACAACCCACCGTTACGTGAACAGTGTATATTGTTTGTTTTTCCAGGGCAGCAATGGAGTTTCTCAAGTGTTTTGTTGACGAACGTTTTATAAACAAGGCCCAATTCGACGCTGGATTTGCACATCGTTTAATACTGAAAGATGGAGCGGTCCCAGCTATAAAAGATCCCGGTCATGATTCAGAACTGCAGATGGTAAGTGAAACGGCATCAAATGTCTCTGTTTTGTTGGCGATCGGAGCAAGTGCTCGTCACGCTTTAGCTCCGCCCACGACACGCCTTCACTCTTTAGCTCCGCCCACACGGCACGCCTCCAGGAGCTCAGCTTTTTTCGGAGAGAATCGTAAATCTGTATCTTTCTTTTATAGATATGATAAAACTAAAGACTTTTTGGAGATATGAAGGATGCAGTACTACTCTATAGGTACTCAAGATTAACATGAGATTGGGTGAAACTGTGTGCGCTAGGTCCCCTTTAATACACGGCTAGCCGTTGATTTCCATGGTCATTTGCCAAGTTATAGAAAAGTTAAAACTAGTCAGAGGTGGAAAGTAACGAATTACATTTACTCGCGTTACTGTAATTGAGTAGCTTTTTTGTGTACTTCTACTTTTTAAAGTAATTTTTAAAATCTGTAAAGTATTGTACTTCGCTACATTTTAAAACACATTAATTACTGAGTAAAAAAAAAAAAAAATCGCTCCCTGGAAACTACTGCAGTAAATAATGGGCAGGAGAACAAACTGGCGCTAAAATCACAAGAAAGATGCAGACGGACAAGACAGGCATTATGGTGCAGACCCAGCTGAAAACCAAACCCCGTCGTATTCTGCTGAAGTTGAACTCGAAGGAAATTAAGTGAACCTCTGGCCATATTTAAGCTCTATTATGCAGTGTAAGCTGTGTTTGCCTAGAGAGACCAAACGGTGATTTTAATAAAGCTAATCTCACCCGTGAACAGCCTAAATACAGACAACACATCACATGCCCCACCAGGGACAGCAATATACTGGACCATTGCTACACTGTTTTAAAGGATGCATACAGCTCTGTACCCCGTGCAGCGCTGGGACTCTCTGATCACTGTTTGGTTCATCTTCTACCAGCCTACAGGCAGAAACTTAAATCTGCTAAGCCTGTAGTAAGAACTGTAAAGAGATGGACTGTTGAAGCAGAGCAGGATTTACAGGCCTGTTTTGAACTTACTGATTGGAGTGTTTTTGAGGCTGCAGCTACTGATCTGGATGAGCTCACTGACATTGTGACGTCCTACATTAGTTTCTGTGAGGACATGTGTGTACCCACCAGGACTTATTTAACATTTACACCTACAGGAGAGGGGAAAAAGCCTTGTAAAAACAGGCCAAATACACACTGAATAGGGAGATAAGTGTGGCAAAGAAAAACTACTCTGGAAAGCTAAAAAAACAGCTTTCAAGCAGTGACCCTACATCAGTGTGGAAAGGCCTGAAAGCCATCACCAGCTACAAGATCCCATCCCCCAGCACCGAGGCCAGTCAACAACTGGCTGAAGAACTGAACGAGTTTTACTGCAGGTTTGAAAAGCAAAAGCCTGGTCTGACACCCCACACCCGCTCTGACCGTCTCACAAAACAGCCATCAACACCATTCCCCTCCCTCCCCCTACTGTTTTTAAGCCTGTACTCAAGATCTGTGAAGATGATGTAAGCAAAGTCTTCAGGAGACAGACGATAAGGAAAGCCAAAGCCTGTGCTGTCCAGCTATCATCCATCTTCACATTGATCTTCAACAGATGACTGGAGCTGTGTGAAGTCCCCTCCTGCTTCAAATGCTCCACCATCATCCCTGTACCCAAGAAACCAAAAGTCACAGGACTTAATGACTACAGACCTGTTGCTTTAACGTCTGTGGTGATGAAGTCATTTGAGAAGCTCGTGTTGGCCTACCTGAAGGACATTACTGGACCCTTGCTGGACCCCCTGCAGTTTGCTTACCGAGCAAACAGGTCTGTGGATGATGCGGTCAACATGGGATTGCACTACATCCTCCAACATCTGGAAAAACCAGGGACTTATTCAAGGATCCTGTTTGTGTATTTCAGCTGTGCTTTCAACACCATCATCCCGGACACCCTTCAGAATAAACTGACACAGCTCTCTGTACCCACCTCCATCTGTCAGTGGATCACCAACTTCCTGACAGACAGGCAGCAGCTAGTGAGGCTGGGAAAATTCTCATCCAGCACCGGTACGATCAGCACTGGAGCTCCTCAGGGCTGTGTTCTCTCCCCACTGCTCTTCTCCCTCTACACGAACGACTGCACATCTAAAGACTCCTCTGTCAAGCTCCTGAAGTTTGCAAATGACACCACACTGATCAGCCTCATCCAGGACGGAGACGAGTCTGCTTACAGACAAGAGGTTGAGCAGCTGGCTGTCAGGTGCAGTCACAACAACCTGGAGCTGAACATGCTCAAAACTGTAGAGATGATAGTGGACTTCAGGAGCAACCCCCCTGCACTCCCCCCACTCACCATCATGAACAACACTGTGGCTGCAGTGGAGTCATTCATGTTCCTGGGCACCACAATCTCCCAGGACCTGAAGTGGGACACTCACATTGACGTGAAAATGGTTCAGAAGAGGTTGTTCTTCCTTCGTCAACTGAAAAAGTTCAACCTGCCACAGGCGCATATGACACAGTTTTACTCTGCTGTTATTGAGTCGGTTCTGTGCCCTTCTATAACTGTCTGGTTTGGGTCAGCCAGCAAATCAGATATAAGAAGACTGCAGCGGACTGTTAGGACAGCAGAAAGGATCATTGGTGTGCACCTGCCCAGCCTTCAGGACTTGTACTACTCCAGAGTGAAGAAACAGGCAGGTAACATCATCACAGACCCCTTTCACCCCGGACACAACCTGTTTGCTCCTCAGGCAGACGCTACAGATATCTGTGCACTAGAACATCTAGGTATAAAAACAGTTTTTCCCCATGCCATCTCCAGCCTAAACAACTAACACAGGAATTATTACCTGTGTTCTGTAATTCATGCCCGTAATTCACTCTCCATCTCTCTCTCAAGTACTATGTAAATACATATGAATATTTTCTATACAGCTGTATATATAGAGTAAATAATGCACAAATATGTATGCAACAGGGTTCAAGGAAAAGGAAGGAAGAAGTCGGAGTCGGCGTGACTGAGGCTCGGATAATTTATTCATTAATCTCATAAACAAAATAACACTCGTGCTCTTAGGCACTTCAAATAAACATAAGTTCACAGCACTTTGGCGTTTCTCTGATCTAGAGCAACAGCTCCTATTTTCCCAAGTCCTCAGTCTGTCTCTCTCTGCCACTTTCTCTCTCCTTGTGGCTTTTATGGTCTCTCCACGCCAATCACTGAAATGAGACGCAGGTGAATGTCATCTTGCACTTGACCCACTTACTCACCGCTCCTCTCCAAACTCTCTCCCGGTGCAGACTCCGCTAACCACGCCCCCTTACCACAATGTACATACATCTTCTGTTCCAGATTCATACACATTATTATTGTTAAGTCTTATTTAAATGTTTCTGTTCTCATGTCAGATATGCATGTATATATGCATGCGTGTATGTACCAAGAGCTTCTTAAAAACCACAACAAATTCCTTGTGTGTTTGCGCACACTTGGCAAATAAAGCTGATTCTGATTCTGGAGTGCTCAAAATTGTAAATATACTTCAGAGATATTTTACTCGTAAAGATTTCTAGGGGTACCAATAATTGTGTCCAACGTGTATTTGAGAAAAACATTTATTTCATAATGAGATTTTCCCCTATTTTCAATTGTTTTAGTTCAATGAAATGTTAGATTTTTGTGATTTAAAAAAAAATAAAAGATCAAAAAGATATTTTTATTTCAATGCAGATTTATTTTCACAGCCTTCTTTAATCATATTTACCAAGGGTAACAACAATTCTGACCATGTGTGTAAAAACAAGGTGAACAGAATCTGATAATCAATGATTAACCATAGCAACAAACTAGAGAGTGAATGAGTGACCAATGCAATTAATTTATAAACAAAGTCAAACAGAAACAGAGCAAACAAAGTGAAAACTAAATAAAAACAGAACATAACAATATACATAAATTAAATTAGTACCTTCGTAAAGTTTATTAATTACCCACAAATCACTAAAAACAATTATAAAACACACACCAATAAGTACTTATAAAACAAATAGTAATCCATAAAAGATAATTCATAAACAAATCTACACCTCTAAGTAATAGAAAACACTTGTATATAATGGATATGTAGTATCTGCTATATAGTTTTTATTTTATTGTATTTTTTTTTCCTCTCCATTCTGTCACCTAATGGAGTTTGAGTTCCTTGCCACAGTCACATCTTAGTTGTGGACACCTACTATTAAACTATATTATTGAGCTGACTGCATTGACACTATTATATGAGAACTGAACTGAGTGGACTATGACACCACTGTTTTCTCCAGAGCTACTGAATAGATTAAATTAAATAAATTAATAACCGAAGATCTCTACAATGGACCTGAATCAACACTGAACTGACTCAAGCTGAACAATGACACTTTTTTTTCCAAACTTTGTTGCATATTTTTTCCGTTTATCATTGTAAACCTGCTTTGTTTGGTCAAATTTATATTGTAAAAAGTGCTATATAAACAAAAGGTGATAACTTGATGTAATCACAAAAACTCAACCTCATGCTACACACGTGGATTCTGGTTTCAGAGCAATATAGGATGTTTCCTGATTCTCGGACTAAAGTCATATCTATATGTTTAAACTATTTAAATCATTGTCTATTTCCCAGTCATCCTTGGCCAATTCTATATAGTCTTTTAGTTCCTCTCTTGTTTTTTGAATTTCCTTCTGGACATTGCAAAGCTCATTATGTGTTCTCCTCATCTCTGCAATGGATTTGAGAACACTGGATCTGACCTTTTCTGGATCATCTACTTTTCCCTGTCTCATCTGGTGAATGTCTACAGAATCCATCACTATGAAGGCGACATCAAGTATGACTAGAAGTCCACTTAACACACCTGAGACTGCTTCTGCTACTACTCGTCCTACTCTTGCAGTCTGAGTAGCAATTCTGCTAACATTTGCCAACAGACCTAAATTCATGAGTTGTGTGGCACACAAAATATTTCTTTTGTCTAAATTGCATGATATTTGTACATTGTCAAAAGTTGAGGTGCCAAAAAAAAACTGAACTTTGTAATTTTTCTCAGTACCTTTCTCAGTGTATTCAGCGGTGTGAGAATTGGTTCGCTTACAGATTTATACTTTTGCTGAATTTGTTCAAGGCGCTCTCTGAATGATTTTTGTTGTACAGTATTAGTAATGGTGGATGCAGCACCTGTTACTCCACCTGCAACTCCAACTCCAACACCGACACCAGTAACAATCAGAGATGCACCGAGAGTGAACGGTGCCAAAATTAAACCAACTAATGCAGTGATTCCTCCAGCTGCTCCAATCACTGAACCTGTCAGACTGCCTGCTGTGGCACTGTAATGTGCAGACTCCATCGAATCTGTTATTCTTCCCCACTCACATACTAAATCCTCAATGTCTTTATAGTGCTTGTTGTAGGCCTTATCAAAGGTGTTGACAGACTTAATGAAACTCTGTAGCAGTGCCTCTGGAGTTCTGCTGTTTCTGTTCACTGCATCTTCCAGGAATGGTTTTGCTAGAATCTCTTCAGCTGAAGGCCTGTCTTTAGGGTCACGGCTGAGCATTTGTCTGATTAATTCTCTCAGTTCTACTGAGTATCTCTCTGAGATATGAGGAGGGTTTCCTGTCATGCTGACTGCATGAATTATGTGACGCTGCATGTTATCTGCCTGTTGAGGAAAGAATAAATAAATAAAATAAGAATCTGGTTAGTGTCAGTAGGGGTTGAAAAAAGGCAAGAAAAGTGTTCGATATAATTGCAAGCAGTTTTTAATGAAAAAACAAAACAAAAAAACTCAGAATAACATGATACACAGAACAATCACTGTAACAATGACAAGATCGGACAAAGAAAGGAACAAACACAGGACTATATATATACATAGAAAAATACCAGAGATTAAACAAAATAATTAACTAGCCCAGGGGTAGGCAACGTCGGTCCCAGAAAATCACTATCCTGCAGATTTTAGGTCCAACCCTGAGAAAAAAACCAAAAACAAAATACTAACCTGCCTGTAGCTTTAGTAATTCTGCAGACACTGACTACGTTTACATGGACATCAGTAATCTAATTATTTACCTTATTCTGAATAAGACAATATTATGATTAAGGTGTTTACATGAGTCGCTTTTAGAATAATCCTTTCATGTTCCCGTTTTACATGTTATAGTACATAGATCGATTAATGGCATGAGTCATTACGTCACCACGTGATGCCATCCGACGTCCCCTCAAGAATTTCACGTATAAACATATAGTTCGTCTTCGTGATGATGCCATATACAGTTTTGGGTGTTTCATTTTTCACTTTATGCAAGTTTCAAGTGCAGTTAATTATTTTCATGCATACAGACGACGGCGGTGTTGAATCTCTTTTATTTGCCGTCAAACGGTTGATCATCACTGCCGTGTGTGTGTGTGTGTGTGTCCTGTCGCAAAATGCAGCGAAAAGTCCTACACGACGGTAATAGTTTGATTAAGGTGTTTACATGTCTGTACCGCACTTCAATAATGCGACTAAAATAGGAATATTCCACATGTCTTAATTCGATTTGTGTTTACTTCGATTATGACTTTAGCCGGATTAAGGTAATCACAAATCTCTGTTTACATGGTAGACTCTTAATCAGAGTATTGTCTTAATCGTATTCAAATCGGATTATTGATGTCCATGTAAACGTAGTCACTGATTAGGTTGTTCAGGTGTGTTTGATTAGGGTTGGAGCTGAACTCTGCAGGATAGCTGCGCTCCTGGACCAACATTGCCTACCCCTGATCTAGACCAGGGGTGTCCAATCCTGCTCATGGAGGGCCAGTGTCCAGCAGAGTTTAGCTCCAACTCAAATTAAACACACACGAACCAGCTAATCAAGGGCTGTATCCGAAATCGCCCCCTATACCCTCATTCACTATTCCCTACATTAGTCCACTCATACAGTTCACTTGAAGGAGTGAATGAAAACGAGTGAGTGAATTCGGACACTGAGTGCACCGGAAGGACTGCCGCTTTTGCATAGTTTGCTTGCTGTTTAGTAATCATTTGAAATGGGCAGCTCCAGTAGTAAGATTGAAGGATTTATCTTGAACTCTGTCACGGAAATGATGTATAATCTCTAATAGTCAATTTACAATTAATTTGTACCTGTGTTGTATTACGCTGTATTACGCCGTGGACGAGCGCTTCTAAAATAAATGAATGGATGATTCAGCTGCGGGCGACATCTTCTGGCGAGACGCGGGAATTCACTCGCGTGCGACTCTCACAGTGCATTATGGGGATTCTCTAGCCGTTGAGTGCACATCGGTTGTACACTCGTTTTTGCGGTGCAATGTGGGATTGAATGAGTGCACTCGAGAACATCCATTATGGTTTCAAACACCACTTAAAATGGCTATCCCCTCAAATAGTGCACTATTTGAGGGTATAGGGGGCGATGTCGGATACAGCCAAGGTCTTACTAGGCATACTAGAAACTTCCAGGCAGGTGTGTTGAGGCAAGTTGGAGCTAAACCCTATAGGACAGTGGCCCTCTGGGACTGAGTTTGGATACTCCTGATCTAGACCCAGGTTTGACACAAGGGCAAAAAAAAACAAAAAAACATGGTAACAAATGAATAAAATGTAGGACCTCTGTTAGCAGTTGCCCACAAAACTGCACACATTCCAGAAGAATCCAAAGATTCCTCCTCCTAACCATCAATTAATTAACTACCCACATGACGCCAGTGTCTTGACCAGTTCCAGTCCCGCTCTGCGTTATCTTCTCAAGAGATACATAAAGCAGTGATAGACTTAATCCAATCAGGAGGAGATATAACTCCCTCCATCTGGAGTGACTTAAACCACAAAAGGGGTGATTGTCACCCATGATCACTTTGCATAAATCCATGTAAAGACACAGGAAAAGGGTGATTTACAGCACACGCTCCAGACCTGCAACACAAAGGAACTACGAAACAGTGATAACGTTTAACCCGAACAACTGATGGTCCGTGGTACCCCATGACCATTTACGCATAAATTGATAATCGAATAAACAAGAAAAAGACAGATTTACATCCTGGAAATAAAACTGCAGTCTTTATCTCCAACAAAAGAACACATGACCTCGATGATGATTTCTAAAAGACAATCAGTTATTACTGTTGCTACTAGAGGAAATATATTCACAGATAATGTGTTTTATGTCTTTTATATGCTTGATGCGTTTATTGTAACCTATGAAGTTAATCGTTGTTTTATAACCCCTTGAAGCAGATGAAGTTATTAATGTGTATGCAAGCTACTTGACATTTGATGTTGAATGAAAGTAGGGTTGGGCGATATATCAGTCGATATATGCGTAGCTTGTCTGTGAACTACGGCTCTGTGTATTAAATGCCGCTCCATTTGAAAATAGGTGATGGAGATTAACCGCTAATCAAGGAACCAGCTGTACTGACGAGATGCGCATGCATATCGCATGCAATATATCGCCCAGCCCTAAATGAAAGCTTGATTTATTTCCAACCCAGAATGTTGACGTGAATGAAAAGTTGGTATCATATACCGTGTTCGTAGTACAACACTTTATTGAAGTTATTAACGTGATGGACGGAGCATTATGTTAATTAATGCACGAAGAGGAACCGTGCGGGGCATGGTCCTGCCCTGCAGCAACAAGCTGATTGGAACACCATGATGTGGGATGGACTTAAGTGGCTCACTAAAAACCACAGTGACTGAAGTACTGTAATTTGTGGCTTGAACTGCTGGAACCGCCGAACAGCGCGAACCGCTGAAATGCTTACTCAACACGCGACTAGCGTTCTTGTTAGGGCTGCACAATTAATCAAATTTCTAATCGCGATTACGATTATGGATGCCACGATTACGTAATCGTTCAAAGCCGCGATTACAAAAATAAATAAACAATTAAAAATGCCCACTTGCATTATTCTGTGTGCTTAAGAGATGTTTGCAGTGCGGGTTTAACAAACTCAAACTGGATAAAAGACATTTTGTCTAACTGATAGTCATTGTCACTCTGTTGTGCATGATAGATATGTTAAACACCAATCATGTCAAAAGCGGAACAAAATAGCGGGCCACACGGACCTTTTATCCGCGCGCCTCAGAAGAAAACAGTGCAGCACGAGCTTAGAGCATATGCGTTTATTACAGTGACCCGCGATCACGCGCTAAACAATGCTGTGAAATCCAGTAAGCACTTGAGTTCTCCAGTACAAATCACGTCTCTTTCATTTAAACTAGTTTAAAGCCAAATTAATCGGAGCTGTTATTCTCATCAACACTGATGCAGAAAGCAGCAGAAACAGTGCAACAACGATCCAGTTAGAGGACGTTTCAATCCACAATTCACCCACATTTACCATAGTTTTACTGTAGTAACACTAACGGTAACAATGGTACGGTGGCAGAAAAGTAGGATATTAATATTGAGTATTATTAATATACTAAATATGTTAAAGGAGTAATGGAGTATAATGACATTATTTTGTTAATTATTCTATCAGTTGATGTGGATTTGTAATTGACTGAATGCCTTTAAGCTACTGTTTTTCAATGCAAACACCATAGAAACCATATAGTTAGGCTACTTCTTTTTACCATGGTAACAAGGTGATGTACTTTTGGTTATGTATAAAAGATGAGGCTGTTACAGTTTTCACAATGGTACTGTCAAATGTACATCTGCATCCCAACTCAAGCTCCTGCTACTCTGAACTCAAGCTCCTGTTCTAATGTGCATTTCTAAGAGACTAAACTTATATTACATGTTCAGTGCTAACAAATCAGGTGCTGGTGCCACTGCTCTCCGATGTCTGGAGTCCTGATCATATAAATTGTACTGTAAAATGTTCTGTTTAATTGTAAATGAAATATATAGCTTTAGTAAACCATTTTTTCCTTTCTTTTAGTTTTAGTATAACATTATTATACCATGCATAATTTTACCTTTTTTATTTAAAGAAGAAACCAAACCAATGTATAGTTGACATTTGAGGCTCAATGCTATAGAAAAGCAATACAAGTTCAGGAAGAGTGTTTTCAGCCTTTTTTTATATATATATTTTATATGAAAATATGGCATGCAGCTTCAAACAATGGCATAAATCTGTTCAAAATAATCGTTAGTAATAATCGCAATTACAATCTCAAGGGAATAATCGACAATTATGATTTTTGTCATAATCGTGCAGCCCTAGTTCTTGTCATCCAGAACTCTTAAACACTCCGTTGAAGCTTCGTGACTCTGCAGAAATCTTCAAAGTCTCTGAACCACACAACTCAGACTCTCAACTTCAGGCGCGTCACCCTCCGTAACTAAGGCAACCAACCTCCGAAGCTCAAAATACCTGAGAACTTATGGTAGCCTAGTATGTGTGTAAGGGCTAGGAGTGTAGAGGAAGATAATATTATAGCACACATTTCCTCCATTATAGAGAAGGTCATAGAAAATTTTACAGAAGAAGACCAACTAAAATGAACAGAATCACAGAACAAATTAGACGAGATTTACAGAAGGAAAGCTGAGGGTGCATTCGTTCGCTCTAGGAAGAAGTGGCTTGAGGAGGGTGAGCAAAATGCCTCTTATTTCTTCCGATTGGAAAAACAGCGTGCAAATCACAATACTATACACCAACTTAATATTGATGGTACGATTACCTCTGACTCTAAGTTAATTTCCAAATTTTGCTCTATGTTTTACAGTAAGTTATACACTTCAAATTACTCAGAACAATTAACATCCTCCTTTTTTTCATTTTTAAAAGATTCTAAGAATATTTTAACAGAAGATACGATTTTTTGCGACAAACCCATAACTATTAAAGAAATACTGGACTCCATTAATCATTAAAAAAATTATAAATAACCTGGAACAGATGGGTTAATAGCAGAGTTTTATAAATCTTTCGCCCAGCAGATGGCACTTTTCTTACTGCATGTATTCAATGCAATTCGTACATATTTTACGAGGTGGCTAATTCGTACGAATTCGTACGACCTCACTCGTACAAATTCATACGTTTTTTACGAGTTGCCAATTCGTATGAATTTGTACGAATGACCTACACCTAACCCCGCCCCTAAACCTAACCGTCACTGGGGTTTAGAAAAATCGTACTAAATCGTACGAGTGAGGTCATACGAATTCGTACGAATTAGCCACCTCGTAAAATATGTACGAATTGCCGTGAGATTGTGTTGATTCAATGAGAGTATTTCCAGTGCTCAGCCTCCATCTAGTATGAATCAAGGTCATATCACACTTATTCCAAAGTCAAAGAAAGATTTGTTATTCCTTGATAATTGGTGACCAATATGTCTATTGAATAATGATTATAAAATACTGGCTGCGATTTTTGCTGAGAGAATTAAAACTGTTCTGGACTCAATTATTGATCAAACACAATCAGGATTCATGAAGAAGAGACACATTTTTGGATATTCTTGATTATTCCCATCTGATTTCTGATCAAAGTATTATTTTATTTCTGGATTTCTACAAAGCATTTGATACTCTTGAACATAATGTTATTTTCCTTAGGCTTAAAAGGTTTGGTTTTGGTCCTTTTTTTGTAATGCAGTTAGAACTTTATATTGTAATGCTTACGGCTCAATTAAACTGAAGCATGAGACTTCATCTAGATTTGATATTAAAAGGGGTATACGTCAAGGTTGTGCCATTTCTCCTTATTTATTTGTATTGGCTGTGCAGCTATTAGCAGACCATGTTAAGCAAAGTAATCTTACAGGTATCTCTATTGCAGGGAGGGAAGTGAAAAAATAGTGATCAAGCTGCAGTAGCTTTAGGAGTAATAGACGCGTTCTCCAAAGCATCTGGTTTACACCTGAATATTTCTCCTCAAAACCGTCACCTCAATTTGTAATATTCAGGTTAAAGAAAAAGTAGTTTATTTAGGAATTGTTCTAACCAAAAACGAGTCTACACGCTGTAATGATAATTTTATCCCAATTGTAGAAAAACCTGTACTTAACCAAGTACTTAAAACTTAACCAGTGTCTTCAAATTATTTCTTTAAAAGGAAGGGTATTACTTACTAAAGCTGAAGGTTTATCTAGATTGACGTATGCAGCTTTGGCTTTACATTTGGAAAATGACATTTTTAAAATGATGTTATTTAACTTTGTTTGGAGGAATCGTACCCATTATATTAAGAAAACAGTTGTGATGAACACGCATGAAAATGGAGGACTAAAATTTCTAGACTTCAATACTCTAAATTACACTTTTAAAGTTAATTGGATGAAACACTTCTTAAAATGTCCCTCGTCGATTTGGAATAATATCCCAAATTATGTTTTTTTCACAGCTGGGTGGCCTAAATTTTCTTTCTCTATGTAATTATAATATTGAAAAATTACATGTTAACCTCTCGGCATTCCACAAGAAAATGCTTCTTGCTTGGTCTCTTATTCACACACAATTTCTCTCCACACTCTTTTTGTATATGGAACAATCGTAATATACTCTATAAAAACAAGTCTTCATTTTTTCAGAAATGGTATAACAATAAAATCATTTTAGTACGTGATCTTTTTAATGAAAGTGGTCTTCTGTCATATTATGAGTTTTTACAGAAATGTAACTTTCCTGTTTCACCCAAAGAATTTGCAATTGTCTTTGATGCTGTTCCTTCAGGAGTCATTACACTGTTTAAAGGTCTTAATAGAACTCTATATACCGTACCACCTCTTTGTGATCCATTCCAAACAACAGTGGGTAAAGCTCGTCTCGTACCACACTCAAGTAACAAACTGATTCGTGCTCTTTTTCAGAAGGAAGTTGTATCCAAACCATATGTTATTGCCTACTGGAGTAAGCAAACGCCTTTTTCAGAATTCCCCTGTAAAATTATTACTTTATATGTATTTATTTATTCGTTTATTTATTCATTCATTGGCTTACTTGATTTTATAGTATCTGTTTTTATTTTATTTTTTATTTTTTTGTTTCACTTTATTCAGGTTATAATTGGATTTTCTTTCCCCTGGCTGTTCTCTATGTTCTTTGTATTGTTTCTTGTTGTTATGTTGTATTGTATTTACATTGCATCGATGCAGAATCGTCCACATCCGCATCACAACGATTAATTTCAACACCCCATCCTCACCTCCCTGGTTCTTTCCACTGTGGCTTCCTCCTTCACCAGTAATTTGTACAATTCCAGAACCACCTCCTCAGCCATTTTACAGCACAAGGCCGCACCTTCCCAGAGGGGGGCGTTCTGTCACAGTTATGCTCTTTAGTTTCGTTTTCATGGACCCTTAGTTTATGTCACTTCAGTCACATGTCTCCTTTGTTCTAAGTTCCAGCTATAATCTGTTGTCATGGACACTGATTCAGTCATCATGCATGCTAGTCCTGTATTTCATATTCTCTGTGTATTTAGTTCATCAGTTTCATCTGTTCAGGGTCCTCTACTCTTTGTGCACAGAACATTGTTTTGTTAAGTTTGCTTGTTGTTTGGATTTCCTGTTTTGAGTTATATGATAACAATTTTATGTTACCCTTTTGGCATTTTTTTCATCATCACTGGACTTTAAATGTAACAGTAAAATGGTGCTTTTTGGAAAAATAAAGAAATAAATGAATACTCACCCACACATCAAGCATGCAGAGATCATGGAGCAACCATCCCAATGACCATATATCACTAAAACAGCCAATGCATGACAATGAAAATCAAGAAGTATGTGTACACAGTTAAAAAAAGGTCATGTGCCATATACTTAAAACAAATTACGGTAACAATACTACACATTATATTTTTTTGTAATTTTAAAGGCTTGATTTCTTTAACGGAATCTACCTGAATAAATCATGTAAAATCTCAGAAATTATTTAGTCTATGACACAATGGATTTATTATTTTTAGTGAAATGTGCTTGCTGCTTTTATATTTTAAGTCTCAAAATTGTGTGATTTTGAGTGGATGGAAAACATTAGTTTAAATTTTAATTTTGAGTTCTGTTAATAAATTAAATGTCTGTATGCTGCTAAAATGGCACAACTAGGAAGAATCTTGTTGCTGCACTGGCATTAACAAAGTTATGACTCATTGATCAAAGCAACACACACAACTGTATTAACATCTTCAGTTATCCACAACCTAACCAGAAGCTCTACTCTTCTGTGCAGCAGTAATGCCAAACACTTACACATAACAGGAACATTTTCAAATGTCAAATATAACTGAACAATAAAGATTAACAGATGTTTCCCTTCACTCAAAAACACATAAAACATCATGTAATTTCAATATTCACTCTCCATATCCAGCCACATGCAAAGCATGCTGGGAACTAACAATCACATCCAAATGGTGTCTCCAAATAAAACTGCATTATTTAACTAATTATCTTAAAAAAATAAAAATAAAGACTGAACCACAATTTCCTTAATAACATATACACACAATTTTTAATTATCACCTTCATTTTTAAATGAAAATTACAACACCCATGATTATTTTTTTACTGTGTACTGCACATAACGATCTTAAGGAAATCGTAACCATTGTATAATGCTGAACATATCAATATTTTATATACACTCAGTTGTCCTAAAGCTTACCTCTTGGAATTATATTTCTTCTGATAAACTTCTGGGCTGATATAGAGCTTTGCACCCACAACTGAATTAGCATATTCATCAGCTCTGCAAAGAAAAAACTATGTAAACTCAAACCTGTAAGTGTCCAGGACTTGTGGTTTTGACTAATAATTACCATTTTGATCCATCACTAGTTCCCATTACTGTTTTCTGTTTACCTTTCCAATGCTTTTGAGCATCCAAAATCTCCTAGACTGATGTAACCATCTTCAGTCCGAAAGATATTCTACAATGACAAGAGAAATCTCATAAGTCTTACAGATTGTACTTTGTGATATTATTTATTGAGCTTTATCAGGGCATACCTGAGGTTTAATATCTCTATGAAGAATTTTCTTCTCATGGAGATACTGCAGAGCCAGACAAATCTGAACAAGCCAGTCGAGGATCTGCACACATGGAGAAATGTGTGTGTGTGTATTAGTAAGTGTGAGTATCTCTGTGTGTGTGTGTGTGTATTAGTAAGTATCTGTGTGTGTGTAATGTCCCCACAAGGGTATTGTATTTTATGGGTATATAATCCTAGATCATGTTTTTTAATCTAAAATGTTGTAAAGTTTTTTGAGGGTTGTTTAAAGTATAGAGACCAGAATGTACAGTATGTATGTCTGCATAAGAAACTCACCTGTTTTTCTTCAAAAAAACGTTCTTCTTTATGTGTTCCCATGACTTTTGAAAGATCACCTTCTTCACAGTACTCCATCACAATATAAATGCGTCCCGCTTCTTTATCTAAATAAATGAACATCCAGTCAGAGAATAATTTAACTCATAATGTATTAAAATAGCTTCATTTTCTGACAGCTATACTGAGGTTTGTGTTTAGTTAATTGTGCTATTTTCTTCAGTCTCTACTGTGGTTATCGTTGGTAGTACTCTTTCATTTTTAAGAAACATTATTACCACATTTTTGATTTGGAATAAATTAAAATTAGTGTACAAAGAAGAAGAAGAAAAAAACAACCTTCAAATGAATTCACATAAGTAACAACATATCCAAAGTTCAGATTTTTCAGGATCTCAACTTCCTTTCTGACTGCATCCAGCTCCTCCTTCTAAAAGGAAGGAAAAAAAAACTTCCATTTAAAAGCGACACTCTCATTGGAAAGAAAATTGTCAATTTTATGGTTAAATACTTAAGTAAGATTTGGTAAATGCTTACATCTCTGGAATTCATCTGTTTGACCACATAAGGGTCTCCATCTGTGTCTTTCACCAGAAACGCTATTCCTGAAGCCCCTCGTCCAAGTTCTTCCTCTATGGTGTATCCATGTTCTTTTAGAACTTCTATAATCAAGATTTAGAATCATTTCTACAAAAATAGTGTAACCACTAGAGATAAGAGAAACAAAGCTTCTCCAAGCTTTGAATCAAATGAAACAAATGCTTCGTAAAATGTTTATTTTAAGTGCTCAAAACACCACGAGGTGACACCTGCTGCTCAAAACTGTGTGAATGCAATGAAAACTCAGCAGAAAAACTGTTAACAAAATGACTCCAAATATTTATTAAATGCAATCTACATAAAATACTATTACATATATTTTTCTGTATAATAATTGATTTCATTTATTTTGTGGGGTTTGTTTTGTGTGTTTATTGGGGGCCTAGTTTATAGGCCAATAAGAGACAAATACTGTAACTGTTTGTACACACTGTCACTCCAAATCCAAATAAGTGTGTATCCAATTAGAAACTGATCTAAACAATTGACTTTCAGTTTGTTCCTTGACACTTTTTCATTTTCTGGAATATCTGCATATGTTTCTATGGCAATGATGTACCTTTATGCCAAACAACAACAAGATTATGATTCTCTATTACAACATAAATGTGTAGCCACCACATTGTACTGTCTAATGGGGCATAAACATACAAGTAGGTTGTCATACCTGTAAGTTATCAGCAATATCGAGGGGTGAGAACCAGAAGGGCGTAAGTGCCATTTTTGGTGAAATGGAGATATATACATGAAATGAAAGCTCTTAATGAGCTCTTTCTACTGGCAAAAGTACTGTCATCCATGAGTGTACAAATTTGTATTATAAACAATTGAAATCAGAACACAAAGTCAGATCAAACTATGGTAATTTTTTTTGTTTTGGCTCTCCTGTAAAGTTGGTGCCCTTCTGGTTCTCACCCCTCGATTTGTTTAAATATATTGTGATGTTTAACTTAATAAAAAACAAAAAAAACAAAAACAAAGATGCATTATTTCAGTCCTCCCTTGACTCTGGTCCACTATTGACATCAGATTTTTTTTTTTTTCTAAGGGAGATTGTGCTGATGCTTTATGCTGCCAACATAAAACTGATGTTGCTCAAATTCAATGTGAAATGTATACTCACTGATCACACCTGCAGCAACATTCATGCTGTGATCTGAGGTACTGCTGTCAGCACTGGTGTCTGAGAGTCTGCGATACTGATCCATCTTTAGGGAAACAAATCTTAATTAAGTATTCATGATACTAACACTTTAAATATTATTGATTGAGCCCTTTTAGTGTTCATCGTATAATGCAACTGAATCCTGCAAGATCTCCTCATGAATCTTAATTCTGTCATATCTTGTTATTGAATTGCCAAAACACAAAGGACAGAACTTGATGGGTGTTTTTGTCTTGAAAGTGCTGGTAGAATCATCAGTACTGGCCTTCCCACCCTTCAGAAACAAGGGAACGGGCTGTAAAAATCACAATGGACCTCACATCTATAGGCCACTGCTCTGCTCCAGTTGTGTGAGCAAAGGCTTTTTACTATTTAGATTTGAAACATTAGGTCTTCATTTCTGGCATGCTATATTTTAGCATTTATAAACAAGAACAAGAAGAAAGATCATAACGTTTAAGCACTTTGGAAATGTTTTGACTGCATATATCGTTACCATGGAATTATATGGCATTTATTTTTATTTTTTTTGTCAAAATTGAGATCATATTCTTATTCTGTGACAACCTATTTAATATTTTTTTTTAAGCTGTGTATATTTTGGGAATGATGTATGAAAGAGAATTATTCCCCATAAAATTTTTGCAGTTCAATATCTATCTATCTATCTGTCTGTCTATCTATCATTTTAAATCTGTTAAGGTCCATGCACTTAAAATCTGTCACTTCTATATACTTTTTATTTTATTGTACATTTATTTTATTTTAAACACACACACATATATATATTACAATAAAAAAAAAAGTATGTAAAAGTTACAGAAAAAAAGGTATATTAAATTTACATAAATATTTTCAAGTCCATTCAATTACATACATTATGCGTCCTCTGGTGGTGTGCAAGAGAAATTATGTGTATAAAAAATATGAATTGTACATCTCCCTTTTCCCTCATTTAAAGAACACCACCCATCGTTAACTGGAGTAATTATGGACACGTTGTTTTGAATCATTGCCTTTTGAAATCTATATATGCCGTTTCAGCACAGAAAGCTTGAGTATCACTATCAGACTTTAACTGGCATAAAATGACCGCATCAGCAGCCAGCAGGCCAATCATATATCCCTCTGGAAACGTGTCAATAATATCTGGCAGACTGGGACAAAAACAGGTTCTACTGTATGGACGAACCAACAAACAACTAATGTTTTAACCATTAATGTTTATTTATTTATTTTTCTCCTAGCTACACCATAGTAAAATCTGGGGTCCGTTCTTCGTACGTCGCTAACTCAGTTAGCTGGATTTGATTGTTGATGATTTCGCTTGATCTTGGATCATTTGGTTCTTCGAAGCTCATCCTGGACTTGCTGTCATAGCAACAGGTCTGTAAGCTTAAACCTGCTCGGGAGCAGGCTTATTTCATGTAAACAGGATTAGATTGCATCTTTTTCAGCAGAATTGATACTTAATATCTGCCCCAGCAAACGCTACTTTATTACAAGACTACCCTACTGGTCCAGGGACAACAATTTAAAATAATAATAATTTTAAAAATTTATTTGAAAATAATATGACAATGTTGTGTAGTCTATAATACTATAGACAGCCAGTTTTACTCACTGAAAGATTTATTAGTGATGAAATAATTACTTTATAACTGTATTGGAGTCTTACACACATGCTATACAGTTAATCTGAGCTGTGCATTAATTTGAGTGATGACAGATATTATGGGATGTGGCTTGATGGAACGCAGGAGATGCAGATAACTCGAAGAAACTTTAATTAATGCTGTCACGTAACAAATCTGCTTCAAAGATAAAATTAAATGAATTGCTAATTACAACATTGAAACAAAAATGTAAAGCCTGTACAAATACTAGAAGTCATACAATATAAATAATTGGGAATCATGTAAAAAAATTACAAATAAATTAAAAACTTAAATTAAAGTGCACATTTCAATTTATCTATTTACATCTCATTTATCTATGTTTTATCTATATATTTAGTTCTGTTCGCTTGGCTGTTTCCTTATAAAGGTCCAGAAATTTGTCACGTTTTTCGTCAGGTGTCATTTTTAATGATAATGTCATTATGTTGCTGTCGTTGTCCGCCAGCCAATCGCTGCATTGCTGATCGTGGTTTCGAGTATCGATACATCTGCCCTTTTCGGGGAACACAAGAACGCGCTGTAATCTTAGACAACTTAATCCAGATATTTTAATCTAATACGCAAATTCATTTGAAGAACCAAATTAGCCAGAGATAAATTATCAGGATTAGAAGATCTGGCATCTTTCAAATCATCTCGGATGTATTAAGCGAGGTACAAAGAACGGACCCCAGATCACACAAAAGATTTCACAATAGAGCAGTAAACATGTGTTACGGTTTAACTGGTTTCCGTGTTATCTGGTGACCAACTTCCTGGTTCAGGTCCTTCGCTCCAGATGTGATGGGACGACCGCAGCAGATTCGCTGATTCTGAAAGCACAAACTGACGTGATATTAAGCTGTCTAATAAACGCACACTTGCTCATTACATGATTTTTGGTATTCTTGTAATGATTACAAATTAATGGTATGATCGCCCATAGCGGCTGAATTACAGAAAGAAAGAAAAAAAAAGTGTTTGGCAGGGGTTTCGAACACGCGCTAAAAGCAGTCGCACTATGAGACGCCAGCAATGAACACACTGAGCTACCGAGCTGCACTGATTCAATTGCGGATTTTTGGATTCAAATAGGACTTTACTCTCGGCGTGACATTATGCAGCTGGCTGAATCAAGGAATTGTGCCCGTGTTAACTTGTGACTAGTCTCAGCCTCAGACGTCACGCCCACGGACTGATGGCTAAACGTCTGATGCATATGGCACACTTATCTGGAAAGACTTCAGGAGTTTCGAAGTCGTCGTCGGATTGGTTGAATTCTACAGGATTTCCGGGAGACGTGTGTGTCGCGTTCTTTAACGTTCCGCCTGGAAACAAAGATGCCGTGGCGACAAACCCCCTCATGAAAGAAGAAAGCCATCGTGTTTACAAATGTGACGACGAGTGCTTATCAGGATCAACTAAACGCTGGTTTTTCAAAAGTATGTGACATATTTAAAGTTCGCGGCATAGAATCTTTAAAATACGTCCGAGAGTTTCACACACCGGTCTGGTATTGTGGTGACATTTCCACGCACCGAAACGTGACGCTGAACGAAACGAACTGTGATTGGTTGTTTGACATGTCTGTCAAACGGCCTCATGGGAAGGCCTTGGCCAATAAATGCTGCCATCAATTCCAGACCTTCAGCCGTCAGTCTGAAGGTCTGGCTACGCGAGACTAACTTGTGACCTGTGTTTACTTGTTATGAAAATTAATATTATAGTAAAAGTATATCACATTTTATGGTTTGTGATGTTAAAGTACATTTCATTGAGACAACTAGCCTAAATTTGTACTATAGTAAAAACATGGTACATTTTCTTCAGAGACTAGCTGATGTCTCATTTGATTAATTTAAAAACTTTACGTTATTTCCACGTTGTTTTCGCCGTTATTTTCTCGTAGAAATACTTTGGAAACATGTGACTTGATATATTATTTGATAGTAATAGTGAATGAAACTTAACGTTAGATTATAGTTTAAACACTGCTTATAACTTTGTAAACCTGTTAACTTGTGCTTTGCGTTCACTAGCTGTTTGTTGTTGTTGTTTTTGTTGCTATAACAGTATATCAAATATAAACTTTTAGAATTAATCGGCTAGTGAACGCAAGTCACAAGGTACACATTTAAATATGATCAAAGAATGCTGTGAAAATAAGTCTGCATTGTTTATCCATTTGAACTTTCATTCAAAAAAATATATATAACCTTTAATTTAAGTAAAAAAAAAGTGAAAGTGGGGGAAAATCACATTATGAAATAAATGTTTTTCTCTTCACAATGGTACCCCTAGAAATTCTTATGATTAAAATATCTCTGAAGTATATTCCCATTCATATTTGCATTTTTTATTACACCATGGTGACTAGGAACATGACATTATCCAGCTATGGCTTCCTGTTTCACAGAAATATGAGGGAACACAAAGCCAAAATTCCCTTAATCATCCATCACAATAGGTAAAATCAAAGAATATATCGGTGTGCAGCAAAAGATTACTGAACTTCACAAATTAGAAAGTGTCTGTTAGAAAAGAGCTAGCATTAAAATATCTATTTTCACCATCAGGGCAATAATTAAAATTTCCCAATCAACAGAAAATGTTACAAATCTGCAAAATTGGCATAGTTTAAAAGTTGTGATTTTGCTTTATTAAGTAGGCCTATAACATGATAAGTTAAAAAGTCAGGTGTGCTTCTCCACAAAGAACTCGTCGTTATCGAGGGGCTTTTATCTACAAACCAGCTAACATTAATTTTGCCCATCTTTCATATAGGCTATGCAATTATATTAATATGAAATCTCAAAATCGAAAACACAAAAGGTAAACAAAAGTATCAGAGCACATACACCCGGTGTATGCTTCAATCACACGTCCCCTAAATAAATCAATCAATCAATAAATAAATGCATCTATAGATACATAAATTAATAATTCAATCAAGCAATCGATCAATCAATCACAGTGGCCACTTGGACAAATATAGCTACAGTATTTAGAAATTTGGTTCGTTTTTCCAAATAAAGCCTAATTATTATTATATATATTTTTTAGTTTCGATTTCGTTTTGGACAATTATACTGTTACATTAATAACATTATATTCTACCTTGTTGCAGTCCTGATCGAACCTCTTGTGTGTTTTTTTTTTTTTTTTTTTGCGAACTAAGGACACGATGAAACAGGTGAAGCTTGAGCACGCGCCAAAACAGGGAAACTTTTTGCTTTTACAGCTCAACGATTAAAACCAAGCAGCAACCTCCCACTCCCTCTCTTGAAACCAAACACGGAAGTGACTAAAACTGCAATTCCTCGACTGGCCGCTAGAGGCTGGCCGCAAAAGGGAGTCAGTCCCATAGACTCCCCATGTTAAAATGCCCAACTTTACAGCAGAAAAAAAAAATGTTTACAGCCTGGTACAAAAAGTGGTTTTAGTCTATATAGCTAATTTTGCCCTTCGTGACAACTGTGAGGGGGGTGATTTTTTGAACACTTTAAAGATTATTTACGATTAATTATTGTTGCCAAGTTATCTAGTCGTTATTGCTTACAGTGCTTTGTTATATGGAGCAGTTTGTTAGATCGCGATCTAATTTGTTTGTCTAAAGAAATGCCGACATTTGTATAAAACAGAGCCGATCCTCCCTTTATGCAGAATAGGCAGGCTGCGTAGGGCCCCCGAAACACCAGGTGGCCCCCTTGCTCTCAAAGATGTTTTAATTTTAGTTTCGTTTTTGAATTTGGCCAGCTGTGAAAACAGTAAAAATCAGTCAAATCATGTAACGTGAATGAGAGAGAGAAGAGCAGTGGGGAGAGAACGCAGCCCTGAGGAGCTCCAGTTCTGATCGTGCGGGTGCTGGATGAGAATGTTCCCAGCCTCACTAGCTGCTGCCTGTCTGTCAGGAAGCTGTTGATCCACTGACAGATGGAGGTGGGGACGGAGAGCTGTGTCAGTTTATTATGAAGGGTGTCCGGGATGATGGTGTTAAAAGCAGAGCTGAAGTCTAAATAGCATCTATCGCTAAGAAAATATGTTATTTTCACTTAGTGCAAATAGCCGCTGCCCTAAGTGATTCTACAACGGGTTACATTTGAGAGATATTGAGTTAGAAAATAAATACAGTAAATGAAGTCTCCTATAAGGTGATTAGTCTGATTAACATGACACACACACAAAGAGACACAGGGACATGCAGAGAGTTCCTCAGGGGCAAGGGCTCAAATGTAAAATAGGGGCAATGTAAAATAAAATATATATAATATATATATATATAGGTCAAAAGTTTGGATACATTACTATTTTATATTTTTGCAAGACGTCACTTATGGTCATCAAGCCTGCATTTATTTGATAAAAAAATGTATATACTTTCAAATGTATTTTATGCAATGCTGATTTATTATCAATGCTGGAAACCTGTCATACTTTTTTCAGGATTATTTGATGAATAAAAAGATAAAAAAGAACAGCATTCATTTAAAATATAACTTTTGTAACTATATACACTACCGTTCAAAAGCTTGAGGTCATTATTATTATATATTTTTTTTAAATAAATGAGTTTTTATTCAACAAGGATTTGTTAAATTGATAGAAACAGTAATAGTAAAGATTGATATTGTTAGAAAATTGTTGAATAAATGCTGTTCTTTTAAACTTTTTATTTATCAATGAACCCCAATAAAGTACCTATTACAGGTTCCAAAAAAATAAAATAAATAAATAAAAATAAAATAAAAATAAGCAGCACAACTGTTTCCAACATTGATAATAAATCAGCATATTATTATGATTTCTGAAGGATCATGTGACACTGAAGACTGGAATAATGATGCTGAAAATACAGCTTTGATCACATAAATACATTATATTTTAAAGTATATTAAAATAGAAAAACATTCTTTTAAATTGTAATAATATTTCCCAATAGTACAGATTTTTCTGTATTTATGATCAGATAATGCAGGCTTGATGAGCATAAGACTTAATGCTGCATAATTATCAAAAATGGTAATATAAAAAAGTCCTTTCATGTCACTATTTCGCCAGCCTACACTTCACATAATAGGCCTGTAGGTGACACTTGGGCTTCATTAACTATGATAGTTTCATATACAGTGTATCAAATGTAAGTGAATTGATTTCTGATTACCATTAATGCGACTTTTGGCGCTGCACGGTTTTGTGCAGTGCTTTTGTAGTCATTCAGCATCCTTTTTCTCAGCGATGTAATTTGATTTATAAAATGAGACAAACCGCAGATCCAGATCGCTCCACAAATAAGCTCGTCTGTCTCATGTCATTTTCAACCGATTTATGAATAAGATCGGTAAATGACCGCTCCACATTATTGTCCAATGAAATTTGAACTTGTGCCAGATCATGATAGGTTGGTGTATATAGGACATGACAAACGGGCATTGATGAATTATGTAATATTCTAAAATATGTAATATATGGATTTTTAATTAAATCGACATGCTAGCTTTGATAATTGATGTAAAAAAGTTTAAAATATTGTTTGGTTTATTTTTCCTTCTGTTGATCTATTCACGAACAGACTGTGGAATATCAGTCAGTCCAGCAAAACCATGAGCAAAATGCACGCAACCCATAACAACGCCTCATATTGACAGATATGCGAAAAATAAACAGGAATTTTCAGACTTTTGAGCGATTAGTTACTGTTTTGTACACATTGTCATGTTAATTATAATTCAAATGCATTTCGTTTTATTGACCACAATATCATTGCTATTTGTCTGAGAGGCAGATTTTGAATTTTGAAAAAGCCCCCCCCCCCCCCCCCGCATGTGCCTGAAGAGACATATAGCCTACTCAAATTGAAGAATTCTGTTGTTTCAGGTTTCTAGATTCTAGGTTTATGGTTATCATTGTCATATTATACATTTTGCATTCTGCTCTTTTTATGTAGTTTTCAAGTATTTTAGTTCATATAATAATATATATTTATTTCAATCCCATGTTGAAAAAAAAAAAAAAAAACAACAGCACATTTGTGGTTTTACTGATTTATAATGAGAATTGTATTGGTTTTAATGGAAACTGTAATGGTGGCTGTTGGTCTCTACTGGTAATTGGTTGTTTAAAAAAAAAAAACACTAAATCCTAATGTAATATGTCCCAAAACACACCACAGGAAACCATTATTTAATTGTTTTAATGGTTAAAAGTTGATAGTTTGTAATGGTATTTGTAGTGGAAATCATTAGAATTTCTGTGATGGTTTCTATTGTTTTTTGTCAGCAAGGTCATCATGGGTTTTGTGATGTTATTTGCCATAAATGCGACAGGATTGCTGTAATATTGTGAGCTATGGCGACTGTTTGTACTGTAGTTGTGGTGGGCCTATTTGGGAGAAAATCCAGGGCTGTTTTTTACTCCCAGTCCGTCCCTGCCTATCCCTACCCGAAACTTTATTTTCAACTTTTTGATTATTTCCTTAATTTTTATTAAAAAATAAATGCTTTTCTGATGTGATTTGAAATTTGAAAAGGGCGAAAAAAAAGTTAGCCAAAAGGCAGATTCGAACCCGGATCGATCGCGTCAAAAAGAGTATGACACATGCTTTACCACCTGCACCCAGGGCCGTTTCTAGCCATTTTGACGCCCCAGGCGAAATCCCTATTAGCGACCCGAATTATTAAATTTTTTTTGGAAGCGAATTAATTGATTCAGCATTTCGACACTTCCGTCAGGATGCGTTAAATTTGACAAAGCGGTTTAATAAAGTAACTTATGTATTGATCTTGTGAATTAGCTAATTTTACTACACCAATATTTTTTAATTGGCTGAAAAAGTTTTATATGGGAATATTACACGACACACTGAACCTTTAACAATGCATTGGCGCAAAAAAACGCACACCTTTTAGACCGGTTTCACATGAAACATGATTTCTCGACTGCCACAAATACTGCCTAAACAAAATACTGATTTTGTGCACTTTTTATGTATACCAATATTTTAAATTGGCCTTTGAACTTGCATGGCAAAAAAAAAAGCCTTACCTTGCCAAAACACTGACAGAACCCATTGATCTAATGGCATTGTTAAGCGCTCCAAATCCAAATGCAAATTTTGCATGCAACAATCAGAGGCAGCAATTGACAGCACTCTGATCCAATGGCAATACAGTCAGTGGCGGCTCCAGGATTTTTTTGTTGGGGGTGCTAAGGGGGGGCTTAACAGTTCAGAGGGGGAACTAAAAAAATAATTAAATTAAGAGAAAGTAATGAACGCCTAAACTTTAGCTATCAGTTTTTTTGTATACAGCAGCTTCGAAAAAGGCATATTTTACTTTTTTTGTGGTATTAAACTTCTCATATGCCACTGTTATTAGTAATATACTAATGCCAACTGTCAAATATGACACTTACAAGGTAATATAATTTATGAACGAATATAGAACAGAGAGAAAGTTGGGATTTTAAATTTTTTCAATTCAATAAAAACTACAATTAGGGGAAGTTGTGGCCTAATGGTTAGAGAGTCAGACTTGTAATCCAAAGGTTGTGGGTTCGAATCTCAGGTCCAGCAGGGATTGAAGGTGGGGATTGTGAATGAACAGCACTCTCTCCACCTTAAATACCATGACTGAGGTGCCCTTGAGCAAGGCACCGAACCCCCAATTGCTCCCCGGGCGCTGGAGCAATGGCTGCCCACTGCTCCGGTGCGTGTTCGCAGTGTGTGTGTTTACTACTCACTGCTGTGTGTGTGCGCACTTGGATGGGTTAAATGCAGAGAACCAATTTTGAGTATGGGTCACCATACTTGACAATACATCACTTTTTTTTTTTTTTTTACATTTAAATTTTTTTTTTTTTTTACAATTCATAAAACTATTTCCACACAGGCACACATTGCGGGTTATAACCTCCCCGTGCTGATTTGCATGGTATCATGTGTCAATGATAGCCAGAGATAAACATAAAAAAATGGCAATATTAAGAGGATTTAGCATTTCCAATTAATGTAGGCCTGTAACATTCTTCTTATTATTAGGCCTATTATTATTATTAGATTACTTTTATTATTAAATTACATGCAATTATTGCCCCGCGATAATGATGCGCTGTGAGAATAATAAAATAGGCTAGCTTACTCCTCATTTAAAATGTTTTTAAAAATGTTTTTTTTTAAACAGGTCTATTAATTTATACAATGAATTATAGGCCTATAATTAAAATTATTTACACCAGTCATCAATGAAAATTCAGAGCAGCTGTATTTCAGGCACTGATTTTCAAAAACAACCCGTTTAACGTGAAATACGTTAAAAGAACCAAATACCAAAGAAATCATCTGTGTCCTGTCTAAACGACTACCGTCCCATAGCACTGACTCCAATCATGATGAAGTGTTTTGAGAGGTTAGTCATGCAAAAAATCAAAACCAGCCTCCCCAACACACTCAATCCGCTCCAGTTTGCATACCGTCCAAACCGCTCTACGGACGATGCAATTTCCACCACCCTCCACCTGGCTCTCACCGACCTAGAAAATAAAGACTCCTATGTTAGAATGCTGTTCATTGACTTCAGCTCGGCATTCAACACAATAATCCCACAACAGCTCATAAATAAACTAAACCTGCTGGGCCTTAACAATTCCCTCTGTAATTGGATCCTGGACTTTTTAACTGGAAGACCTCAGTCAGTCCGTGTCGGCCACAACACCTCAAGCACTACCACACTGAGCACAGGTGCCCCACAAGGTTGTGTGCTCAGCCCGGTGCTCTTCAAGCTGCTGACCCACGACTGCACTGCCAAGTTCAGCTCCAACCACATCATCAAGTTCACTGATGACACAACAGTGGTAGGTCTCATCAGCAACAACGATGAAACGCACTACAGAGAGGAAGTGGCACAGCTGGCTGTATGGTGTGGCGCTAACAATCTGTCCCTCAATGTGGAGAAGACAAAGGAGGTTGTGGTGGACTTCAGGAGGAGGAACTCCACTGACCACCCCCCACTGACCATCGACAGCTCGACTGTGGAGAGAGTCAGCAGCACTAAATTCCTGGGGGTGCACATCACGGAGGATCTCACCTGGTCCACCAACACCATGTCACTCTCCAAGAAGGCACAACAGCGCCTACACTTTCTCCGCCGGCTGAAGAGAGCAAGTCTCCCACCACCCATCCTCATCACATTCTACAGGGGCACCATTGAGAGTGTGCTGACCAGCTGCATCACTGTCTGGTATGGGAACTGCAGTGCTGCTGACCGCAAGACCCTCCAGCGGACAGTGAACACGGCTGCAAAGATCATCGGTGCCCCTCTCCCATCCATCCTGGACATTTTCCTTGCACGATGCTCCAGCAAAACCAACAGCATCGTGAAGGACCCCACCCACCCCTCCCACAGTCTCTTCCAGCTCCTACCATCAGAGCGGTACCGGAGCATCAGAGCCCGCTCCGCCAGACTGCTCAACAGCTTTTTCCCCCAGGCTGTGAAAGCCCTGAACCCAAATCACCACCCCCCCCCTCCTCTAAAAAAACCCATGCAAACCCCTACCTCCTGAAACATTGACCTCCCCCCCCCAAACACCCACCAACCTTACCACACCAAAGAAAAAAACTGTGTGAACTTTTTTGTGCAATTCAAGTGTGCTACACACAGGTGAGTGGGCCTGTACAAACCACCTATAGTAACACACTCTCCTCTATACGCACTAGACACTTTTTCACACACTGCTGTGTGTACACAATCCCACAAAAGACTCAGCAATATATGTATGTTTACATGCTCATGCACTACTACAAATCATTGTGTACTGTTCCCCAGCCAGCTGCTTGACTCACAATGTTTCTCTCTACACATGTACAGTATTTATGTGAAGCATTCGTATAGTTTGTATAGTTTGTATTTTTTATCTTTTATCTTTAGTTTGTATAGGGTAAACATTTATATATAGTATAGGGTAAACATTTATATATAGTATACTTAGTCAAAATCTGTCAGTAGGTTAGTTGTGTATAGTTTATAGTGTTGTATGTCTGTATTTATGTAGCAGCGGGGACCTGTGAGGCACGACATTTCGTTCCACTGTATGTCCCCACATGTAGCGGGATGACAATAAAGCTCAACTTGACTTGACTTGACTTGACGGACTGAGAAACAGAATAAGAAAGAAACAAATATTAGCGTAGATGCCAATCTTCTTACGATGTAAAGAATACATTGTGTGTTATGGGAAGTGTTCCCGGTTCCAGTTGATCTAATTAATGCAGCCTAACAATCCTTTAACGGATTTGAATAATAGAAGTGTAGTAGTGTGTTATGTGTACACCAGGTTAAAGAGATGGGTCTTTAATCTAGATTTAAACTGACAGAGTGTGTCTGCTTCCCGAACAGTGTTAGGTAGATTGTTCAGAGTTTGGGTGCTAAATAGGAAAACGATCTGCCGCCCGCAGTTGATTTTGATATTCTAGGTATTATCAAATGGCCAGAGTGCTTGTGCATCAGTACGGAAAGGTTCAGTGTGTACATTGTTCAAAGTTCATTGAGAAATGGACAGTGTGAAGTTAAAAAACCTCATAACAATAAATATTATGTGACTGTTGCCTGTCAGGTCATTGATAACCAATGTTTGCCTGTTCGCTATGAGAAACAAACTTACTCGCAACCGTCCCAACGTGATCAGACCTGTGAACCATAGGCAGAGGTTGTATTAAATAGAAATTTTCACCATTGATTAATGTTGCTATGCCACATGCATGTTTAAACTGGATGTAATTCCAGAAGCTTCTCAATAAAAGCTTTCTTTGCAGAGCACAGTTTGGTTTTATAAAATTAACTGATCAAATGTATAGCTTAAAAGCAATGTAAGTCGCTTGAAATAAAAGTATCTGACATATTCATTAATGTATCTGTACTTTTGTGAAATCATTTGTGATTGCCTTTAAGGTGAGTGTTATGCACGCCTCGTGTACGCCCCAGCCCAGAGTCCTCAAATAAACATTTGTATTAATATTGTCTTATATTTTGCCGTCTCTAGTCCCTATTGGCTGAGCTGGGGAAGCGAGGCAATAAAGTGGAAGGAGGCGGAATCTTTGGTCTCTCGTTGCCAGCCACAGCCTTCTCTATGGCCATATCGCCACGTATTTTTTCTCATCTTAGTTTGTAATTTTAGTTTGGAGCGGGGAGTCCCGGCTTGATTCTGTTAGTTTAGTTATTCCCTCCTTTGTTTCTGGGCTTTGTTTCTTTTATTTTTGGTTATGTTTGTGAGTAATTTATGTTAAAGAATTAATTTGGAATACGCTAGCCGTTGTCCATCTATTATGTTATGTGACCCTCCTGACTCGTAGACATTTATACCAGGGACCGTAACAGTGAGACATCCCATGAATATAGTTATGTTTAAATATGCAAATGATTCATTATGAAAATTAAATGCTGCTGTGGATGAAGAAACTCACACCTTTTAAAGATGTATTGAAGTCTACAGACACAAATAGAAAGTGCAATAAAATGAGCAGTTAAATGTGTATTTTGGATGTTTTCTTTCCACTAGTCTGAAACAACACTTTATAAAATGCCAAACTGCCTAAAACCTCAATACTGACCACTGCATAAAAAAAAAAAAAAAGTTTTTTTTGCCTGTAGTGTCCTGCCTTAAGGTACGATATATAATGCTGTCAAACAGTAACTCTTTTAGACACTTACAGCTTATTAATTTATTTGCTTTCATCTTCCTGGAATCTAAGATCTGAGCTTGTAGAGCTGATAATGATTTTTTGAGACATCACTGTTCTAATCAGACAAATCTGCAAACTTTTTAACCTATTTATTTTTTTAATTACATTTTCTTAATTTGTAGCTTGGAAAAAATAAGTGTTCTGAGTTTGGAGCTCCATCAAGTTAATTATTTATTGTCTATTTCTTAATCTTAAAATCAATTTTATACACCATCATTTTCATTTCTACAATGTGTGAACATATTCCCTATTGCAGGGGTGTCAAACTCATTTCCTGGAGGGCCACAGCCCTGCAGAGTTTAGCTCTAACACTAATTAAACACACCTGATCCAGCTAATCACGTCCTTCAGGCTAATTTGAAAACTACATGGTTTGTGTGTTGGAGCAGGGTTGGAACAAAACTCTGCAGGGCTGCGGCCTCCAGGAACTGAGTTTGACACCCCTGCCCTTTTGTATTCAACAGCAATAATAACTGGAGCACTGTGTTATCACTAGTTTTATTTTGATTTCCCGAATCCGCTACTAGCTTAGAGCCGGTTAGCATACCAGTAGTATAGCGCTACTGTTTCTAAACACTTCTTTTAACACTTTCTTAGTGTGATGCAAAATCAATACGGAGTACAATTACAGTGACATAAATAATCCACAGAAAAATCTGTGACTTGACATCACTGTTATTAATGCAAGAACGCGCCTGGAGCTCGTGCACATTATCGTGAGCGCGGCTGGGGAGTACATTGAAGTGCTGGGCAGATTGCAATTTAGTGACTAAATACATTAATAAAACGTCTGTAGAGTACTATTTGCTGACTCTTTGCAAAGATAATATAGTCATGATTGCATCATATATGTAGTTTTAAGTGATAGAAACACACAAATAACTGTTTTATTGTGGATTTATTTTGTGGTGAAGTTGTTGGGGAACTGTTAATATGCATTTGGCATCGAATGTGTTGTCTTATGCTGAGTTATTTTGACTTTGTCACAATCGTAAATAATTTGGTGTCTTGTGTTTAGAAATGATTTATTCTCCATACAATGAAATCTTATTTCCACGTGTTCTATTTCCATTTTGCAGGTATGTTACAGAAAATGTGTTTAATGGATTAATTGTTTTATTAGTGTAGAGTTTCGCGTTTTCGTCACTATAGGTGAGGCTGTTGTCCCTTAAAGGGATAGTTCACCCAAAAATGAAAATTCAGTCACTCACCCTCATGTCGTTCCAAACCCGTAAGACCTTCGTTCATCTTCTGAACACAAATTAAGATATTTTTGATGAATTCTGAGAGCTCTCTGACTCTCCCATAGACAGCAATGCAATTACCACGATCAAGGTGTAGAAACGTAGCAAGAACATCGGTAAAATAATCCATGTGACATCAGGGGTTCAACCGTAATTTTACAAAGCTACGAGGTTTCTTTTTGTGCACAAAGAAAAACAAAACAAAAACACTTTATTCAACAATTGTTCTCCTCCGCGTCACCCTGCCACCATTTTGGAGAGTATCACATACGTAAATGTACTGTTCTGTGTCAGTTGCGACATGCGGATACGTTATTTACGCTTTGATCTGAACGAATGTTACATATGTGATACTCTCCAAAATGGCGACAGGGTGACGCAGAGAAGACAAATTGTTGAATAAAGTCTTTTTTTTTTTTTCTTTGCGCACAAAAAGTAATCTCGTAGCTTCGTAAAATTACGGTTGAACCCCTGATGTCACACGGATGTTTCTACACCTTGATCGTGGTAATTGCATTGCTGTCTATGGGAGGGTCAGAGAGCTCTCAGAATTCATCAGGAATATCTTAATTTGTGTTCTGAAGATGAACGGAGGTCTTACGGGTTTGGAACGACATGAGGGTGAGTAATTAACGACTGAATTTTCATTTTTGGATGAACTATCCCTTTTACATCTGAATTTAATTGAAGCGTTCTGTATTTCGCTGAAAACATTGTATTAATTATTGAATTGATTTGTAAATAATTCATTGAAAAAGTTTATTATAACTGCTAATCTTGAAAACTCATCCACTATATGTTCACAAAACTAAAATATTTAATTTGTTTAAGATGATTAAAAAGAATACTCTTTTAAATAAACAGCAGAGCTAAGGAGACATGCTGTGGAACTGACTTATTCTCCATGCAATGAAATCCTTATTTCCACGTGTTGGATCTCCATTGTGCAGCTCCACACAGGGAAGAGGCTGCCCAAGCAAGACCGTCACACTAACATAATGTTTCTCAGTTTTCAGAGTAGACATTGATAAGCATGTCCCAGTCATGTTCGTCACTTGTTGCAGTTCCCTTAAACATTTCCGGTGTGCTCTGTGCATATTTGCAGCATGTTTCTGTATTTGGTTGCGTTGTAAGTTTTTGCAGCACTTTTCTGTATTTTTTTGTGCTGTTAGTATTTGCAGCATGTTTCTGTATTTGGTCCCATTGTGAGTATTTACAGCATCGGTGTTGTCAAACCGATGAAGATGTTTTCTTAATTTCCTGGTCTTTTTTTTCATTTGCAGCATGTTGAGCTCTCTTGACCACTGTACTTTCCCCATAACCAGTCATTATCAGATGGTATGGAACAATAAAAGCCAATCATCGTTAAACATGCTAGCGATTATCAGGTGAAGAGAAACTTTCAGATTTAGCCAAAACATCAATGAAATACAAATGAAGGAAGGATCGAAAAAAGGACACTGAATGATACACTTATATATCAATCTGTCATGATGACGGAGAGAGTGATAAAGGTCATCTTCACACAGGTGAGTAAATGTTAACTGAAATGGGGCTCTCCATTCAAATATGATTTATTTTTATTTTTATTATAAGGGCCATAGTCTGTATACGATTTGTGTTGATTTTCTTTTTTAGATGTTGTGATTTATATTTTTTTCACAGTGTGTTGTCCTATTTAGTCATGTTTATAGTGCCTAGTGATATAATTCATTTAGGATTAGGGTTTATGCAAAATATTGCAAAATCGCTGCATCAGGAAGCATTACAACAGGTCGTTCTCATCACATTTCATTCTCTTCCTCTCCTAAAACTCATATTCCAGCAGGAGTTATTTGGATTGTTTTTATAGTGCCGTTTTGTCTACTTGTTGACTTGTGTAGCCTATATTGACTACAGATTTGTTTCAAGATGGTCTTCAAACCCGATCAGGGCTGCGTTTCCCAAAAGCATCGCAAGCTTCAGTACATCATAGACCCGTGGAAATCAATGAAGCTACGATCAACTTAGGCTTATGATGCTTTTGGGAAACGTAGCCCAGGCTGGTGTTTAGCTGGTCCAACTGGTGTTGGTTGGAACTGTTTTGGTTTTAACTGAAACTGTAGAATCAACTTGTGTCCCTGCTGGTAATTTGTTGCGTTCTATTAGTGGCATGTTAAAACCACTAAATCCTGATGGATTTATAGCCCAAAACACACTACAGATAATGGTTTAAATGGTTGGTTTGTAATGGTATATGTAGGGGAAACCTCTAGAACTTCGCTCATGGTTTCTATTTCAATCTGAAATGTCTGAAAAGTAATCATAGTCAATTAAACAAATCCTATTTAAGCTGTTTATTATGAATTTAATAAAATAGAGTGGACTGAATTAAAAGAAAATACCAAGGGTCACATTTATTTCATTTAAAGTGTACTATACATACACAGTAAAAAAATACTTTTAGCAGCCACTTACAAAGACCTGCTTACAGAAAAACAAGCTTTTCAAAATGTCAAGTTAATAAAGGCAAAAATTCCAAAACACATTCTTAACATTATTAATTGGCAGTTAGCTATCTCTGAGCATTACTCAATGGTTTAGACACTTCATTATTATAAACTCCTTCAGAATATACAGTTACCATTACCTAAGCTTTGCTACCAATGTCTTGTTTTTAATCATTAAATACAATTAGAATAATAAGACACTTTAAAAAAGTTATCAATCAAATTAAATCACTAACAACAAAATTCATCTTTGCCCTGCAGTGGTGGCACAGAAGTTGAATCTGAATTGGTACAATAACAACTGCATAAATATTGTTGAAATGTTTCAAAAATAATATTATGAATGTAGAAATATAATGAAAAAATAAAATTATACTTTTAAATATGATACTAAAACTGCCAGTTTGCTCGGTGGAAGCAAACCACCCGTCACAGAATCATTTATTCAACCGATTTGTTGAAGGCAGCTGATTCATTCAAGAAATCACAATCGTGCTCATATTCAGTGAACAGCTCTCTTGCTCTTGTGATATTGCTTAATTGTGTTTTTTTTTTTTTTGCAATAATATCAGAATTGAATACAATCCTTATTCAATTCTGATCCAGCACAGCAGTGTCAAAATAAATCAAATTAGAAATAAGTTACCGATTGCATTTGAAGCAGTAAGTTGGACATCCAATCACATTAATGATGTAAAACAAATAAACCACAAACATTGCACCAGCAATTTAGTGATATCCACAGTTGTGGTCTTGACCATTCTTTAAATAAAATCCTGAGTCCTCTTAGTCTGAGACCAAGAAAAGACTGACTATAAATGCTGTCGAGACCTTCAACATTTTTTTTTTACGACAGGACTTGAGTACTACAATCAAAACATATCTAAGATGAAAGAAGAATCTGAATATATCAAATTTCCACCTTGAATAATTCTCAGTTATCTGTTTTTGGCGTTTCAGAGTTTGGGTTCAGTGCGTCTCTTAACATATCCAGAATCGTCTGAAGCTCCGCTGTAGTTTCTTTTATTTTCGTCACAAATTTCATGGTCTCAGACTTCAGCTCTTCTGCTTGTTGAGTGTTTGAAGGCAGCAGGTTTGTGGTGTCGCTGTTGTTTGATGTCTGGTCATTCGACCTCATCGTTTGGTTGCTGGTGGGTTCTGGTCGACTCGATTTTGAAGCGTAATCTCTGCGGATATTGTGGATTTCTTTGGAGTCGAGAAAGACAAAGAAGATGTCAACAGCTATGAAAAGTGCAGATAAAACCCCTGTAACAGTCTCGGCCACACGAACTGCTCTTGCAGCCTGAGCTGCGATTTTCCCTACATTAACGACTTGAGTTAAACGGAGAAGCTCCGGGATTCCTCCCAGTCCTCGTCCAAGTCGAGCTCCAACACTCATCCCAGATTGTGCACTGGAAAGTGATTCATTGCTTGCTGAAAACTCGTTTTCTAGAGTTTCCACTGCTGTTGAGATGTTTTGGATGCAGCATATAATGGAGGTAATTTTTTCCTGGAACTCTGTTATGATCATTTTAATCTGTTGTCGGTTGGTTTGCTGGTTAACCATGTTTGTTATGTTGCTGGCACCAGCTGTTACTCCACCAGCTACTGCAACACCGATTCCCACTCCTGTTACTATCAGAGACGCTCCGAGAGTGAAGGGAGCCAGAATAAGTCCCACCACAGATGTGATTCCTCCAGCCAATCCTACTACACCTCCTGTGAGACTGCTGACGGTTGTGTTGAAGTGGACCGTCTCCAATCCTTCTGCCAGGTTTCTCAGTACATCTAGATTCTTATAAAGCTCTTCGACAGTTCGTATGCTCTGAAAAGTTATCAAATGGTTCAAATCAATGCCAGAGTCTTAAAAACGGACTCTCTTATTTCCTAAAAGTAAAATGTAAACATTAGTAATCTAACTTACCATTGTATGAAGGTGATTAATGATAAAAGGCCTCATCAAGATCTCATTGACAGATGGCCGGTTCTCTGGATCAGTCTGAAGTGTGTCTGTTACCAGCTGACGAAGGTCCGCAGAAAAGTTGTTGGGAAGAGCTTCATATGAGCAGGTGAATATCCTCCTAACAATCTCAACTGGGTTTCTTGCTGTAAACTAAGAGGAATAACAATATGAGTTAACTAGTTGGTGGGATTTTAAAATAATGTATCAGTGAGTTCATACCAGAACACACACACACACACCTTTTATGCCTATTGAGACAAAACAACCAACCATCCAACTATTTGAAAATATAATGCAATATTATATAGATTATTTCCTTGTATAATGAAAATCTTGGAAAGCAAGCTAGTTAAAATGGTTGCCTGTATTGTATTGGTTTGAAAATATGATAGAAGTTTGATTGATTTTCTCAATAAGAGTAAACTACTCATTTTTTGTGAGTGAAAATATTGTACAATATTTACCATTGTACAATATCTTACAATTTTGACAACTTCTATGAACAGGGTTCCCACTCTTTCATGAACACCAGATTCAAGGACTTTCAAGGACTTTTTAAGCACCATTTATTTTATATCAAGCACCTATCGAATTCACACGCCAGCATATGTAGTGTCATGAAAGACCTTACAGTATTAAACATTTCACTTACACTTAACATTTACATTAAAAATTTCAGAGTAATGTTTTGAATGTGTAGGTTTCATAAATTTAGACCGTTCTGAGCAGTCGTGTTCAAAGAAATTTAATGAAATCCATTGAAGTTAATACTGGTAATATTCAAATACAATTTCTAAAATATTGATAAAATATGCATCAAACTGGTTTTTGCTGTAGTTTTTGTACAAGATTTAAATTTGACAGAATTTCGCAATTTTTAAATGAATAAAAAGTAGTTAAATGTTGTAATAACACTGTAAAACCTGTTAACATTAAAAATTTGCACACTCTCTCAATAGAGGCGTTACTCATTAATAAATAAACAAGTCAAAATTATTTTGTAAATCACTTATTATTGTAAGTCCTATTTTTTCATCTTTGACCAAGTCCTAGAGGAATGCAGGTGCTCAAACACGCAGTTGCTCAAAACTTCAATATTTTTTAAAAATATGTCATGAACATTTTAAACCTTGTACATGTGCAAATCTGCAAAAAAATATAAAGAAAATAAATAAAAAAAATAGGACTTTCTATTTGCTTTTAAACTGTAAACACTTTTCACTAAGCTGTTTTTCTTATTTTTCAAGTTCTACATTTTCTTAGCTCCATGTTGCAGTAAGTTTTGGGAGTTCATTTTTAGTCCATCTCCTATCCTGAAAAGTCTGTCTTGCAGAGACTGAATAAAAATGAGCTCCTAAAACATACTGCTAGATTTGGAGATAGATTCTTCAAACAGTGGTTCAAGAGGATGTGGTGCTGGTCCTTCAAGAGTCGCTCTCAACTTATCTGTCCATAAAGCCTGTAAAAAATTATCTTCATGTATTTCACAACACTTCAGCATGTTATTCTTATTAAGTGAGGGTCATTTTTTAGGATCTTTCACCCAAGCAAAGTCTCTGAGAACCTGACACCTTGTAATTCTGGAGACTCCAGGAAGGTTACAGTTCTGGAAAATGGTGACGCTGGAGACTAAAGGTTTGATGGTTTACACCTAATTCTTCACATTAATTCTTAATTATTTTGCATTTACCGTGTGTCTTTTCTTCTCCACCTGTTTTTTCTGACCCCGCTGACCCAATTAGCATTTCGCTGACCAATGGTCATGCCTTAACTTTGCAATTTCTGTATTGTATTAGTTTTGAATATTTCTCATGGGGCTCAATTTTTTGCCCCATGTTTTTTTTTCAAACATTTCTCAATTTTGATTTTTCAGTTAAATCTCTTTTTTGGCTCATTTATCTGTAAAAGAAAACCTGCCTAATAATTCTGCACACCTGAATATAAGGAGTTTTTCACTTCCAGCCTTCATGGACAATTATATCTCACTTATAAATGATTAAATACTAAATTAATAGTAGTTATTAAGATAAATGTGGTTTGGAATTGGTAAAATGTGCTTGGAAAAAAATAAGATCAGAATATCAACGTGCCTATAATTATTCACGCACTGTAAATATGTGCTCACTTTACACAAAGGGTGCGTGATCGCGAAATCGAAAGTGAAAGTGAAGTTCGAGCGCTTATTCAAATGTGATTTCAATACCCCACATATTGATAGCGTGAAAATTATATACAATATTAGAATGTTTGCGGGAGCGGGACACACACGTTGCGGGAGTGGGCGGTAATGGTCAGAAACTCGCGGGCTTAAGAAAACTCTAGGCTGTGCATCAACACACACGTGCTACCCCATCTCCACCCCAATCATTAGTGCCGTTTCGTTCTGTCTTTGACAGCACATATCGGACAATTTTTGAAATAGCGCCATAAAATTTATTTCAAATTTAATTCAAGCACTTTCAAGGACCTATGTTTGTTTTCAAGTACTTTCCAGGCCTTGAATCCATATGTCTGAAATTCAAGTACTTTCCAGTACTTTCAAGAAGCGTGGGAACCCTGTATGAATGATTACAAATTGTACAATCTTGGCATTTCTAAGTACTTTAAATTAAATTTCTGCAATATATTTCAAACTCAATGTATTTAGTTATTCAAAGGATTAAAAATCATACAGCACACTTCAGCTTGCACAGCTCATAGATGACACATCCCAACCTCCAAATTTCACTGAAAAAGAAAGTAAATGTTATACAGGTTTTTCAGTGTGTTGATTTAGGAAATATATATATAGAGAGCACGTAAACATTGCAATTATTCTATTACGTCTTCTCATCATAAGGTTTGTCACTCAAATTCTCAGGTGCAACATATGTGAGAGCTTCGGTTTCTGTTGTGTGTGCCTCAGTGGACCTAGAAATACACGGTACATATTATGTTCATGATATGGATTGATGCATTATTTCTTGCAGAAGGGTGTTCATTATTTTGAAGTAAAGCTGCACAATACCGTTCATTAATCTCTCCAAACTCTCCAAGACGAATGGTTCCACGTGCAGTGAAAAATAAGCTCTTTCAAAAGAAAACACACATATTTTATATGTTTGTGGCCACTGGGAATGAGTGGATTGCAAAAAGAGTCAGTAATATCAGTCAAAAATCAATCTATTCATACAGGCTCCAAGTATTACATGGCAACATATGAAACAAAATTGATTAATTGAAGATAAACTTCCATTGTTTTGTCCAAGAATAATTGTACACTGATATTTTAGGCTCATTTGTACCTTGGGCTGCAGGTTTTTATGTAGGATCTGTTGATCATGCAGGTACTTTAATGCCATGCAAATCATCACAGTCCAGTCCAGAATCTGTAAATCAATACAATGTGAATTTACAAATCAGAAATGTTTGCAATTTTTTTTTAATGCATGTGCAAGACATAGTAACATAAAATAACTTTTTCAAAAGTTCACATAAAACACTATTTAGAGCACTGTAAATATTTTTTTTTTTATGATTAGTTTGTATTAATATATTTTAAGCATATACATATTCTACTTCCTATTAAATATTATCTGCATGAAGATACTTATTCCCAATGTTTTTAATGCTTGTATTACAGTGCACTTCCTAATGCTGCTTTTCTGACCTGGCATGATACCTATGTTGCAATATTCACCATTCTGTGAGTTTAAACAATGGGTGAGTTATGGGATTTAATAGCAGTTAATTGTAAAGTTTAGCATCATTATAATATTACATGATGATGGGTTAAATTTTACTATCTTTAAAGGGGACCTATTATGCAAAAATCACTGTTATAAGGTGTTTGAACACAGTTGTGTGGCCGCAGTGTGTGAAAACAACCAGCCTATAATGTTAAAAATCCACCCACACATTTATTTATAATCTAAAAAAGTCATAAACAGTCTCTCAGAACGAGCTGTTTCAGATTCTCCCTCTGTTCACGTCACTGAGGGGAAAAAGTCCTGCCCATTAGTGACGCTGCCCTATAAGCATAGACACAGCCCTGAGTGAGAAGATGCGGTCCGCCTCCGCCATAACGTTACTGATTACTGTAGCTGCTGGAGATATACAATGTCAGTGCCAAAGAGGCTTTTCAAGTGTTGTGTTTTGGGATGCACTAACGAACATAGGAGTCTCCATAATCTCCCCTCATCTGAGCCGCTGAGGACACTGTGGTTAAGTTTCATTGTCTAAGGAAATGTCCCAGAAAAAAAATCGGTAAAGTCCTCAGTATGTGTAGGGATCAATACCAACACTTTGTGCGCGAACATCAGCTCCAGACAAAGTAAGTATCACGTATCGCCTTTCTGAAAGAGCTTCTTGGCACTCTGTAAGGCTAATTGCTAAAACTATCATTAGCTGCGTTTCCATCCACCTATTTTTATGCGCATTTTGGATTATCGCATAAAAAAACGCTGGATGGAAACGCTAAGATGCGCATAAATTCTAAAAATGCGCATAAAAAAAACTTATGCGCACATTTGAGTAGGATAATTTTTTTATCCGGTAAGAAAAAATGTGCATTAACTACGATGAAAACACATTTACCAAATAAATTCCTCCATGTGCATCGAAAAAGTCATGTGACTTTGCGCTATGAGACGGGATAACTTGACTAACCAGCGGACCGATCTCGTTCACAGCATCTATATGTTGTTATGGTCATTCTGAAAAGCCTGAGCAAAGTCTGTCGTCAAAGTATTTCTGTATAATTGTCTTACATGACTGCGTTCCCAAACAGCAGCATCCACCTCCGAAAGTAATAACCGCATTTATTGTGTCTCGTCTGCTCGCTCTGAGGTGCAAGTAATTTATTCATATATGAAAATTATTATATTCAGTGGCTTCTCCTGTATTCTTAGTGATATTTAGTGCCACAGTTTACCAGGAAGTGACAATTTTGTTCTCTTTGACTCGTTGGATGGAAACGGTGCTTTATTCGCAAATGTTTTATGCGATATTCCAGTTTTGCGCATAAACTTAATTTGAATCTTTGGATTGAAACATAGCTATTGTCTCTGCCTGTTTTCACTGGTGCTGTCTTCATGAATGATAATGAATAGGAATGTGGTAGTTAAAAGTTGCAAATGAAAACAATGTGAGTCGATCGCTTGAGTTTTTTGAGCTCATAATCATGAGTGGGACTTATAAAGTTTGTGATAGCATGCCATGCACCATGAGACCAACTATGTTGTTATTTTTATGGTGCTGTGCTCCCTGTCTGTGAAATGCATAAATACAAATTTATTATGCACAGTACAATCAGATGACTGACTTTGAAACAGAGTATGTTTTCTGTAAAGATAACAGGCTTGTACTAATCGTGGCATGTTTATTTGTAAAGGCTAGCACTGCTAATATGGGAGCTCGAGCTCTTGAAGCCCCGCCCTCTTCTCTGGGAGCACCAGCTCATTTGCATTAAAGCAACATACTCAAATACAGAGCATTTTGGCTCACACCCTAAAAGTGGCAATTTTAACAAGCTATAAAAATATATCTGTCTGGTATTTTGAGCTAAAACTTCACATACACACTCTGGGGACATCAGAGACTTAATTTACATCTTGTAAAAAGGAGCATAATAGGTCCCCTTTAAATCTATAAACATACCGTACCTCATTCTCAGAAAATGTATCTGCTGCCTGTATTTTGTGTTTGATTTTCTGAGCGAGATCTCCACCCTCACAGTGCTCCAGTACGAGATACAAGCAGTCAGGACCTGGAAGCAGATTCAATCATCACTGTATTTTAAATCACTGAAGTGATCAAACTACTGTAAAGGCTGAATAAATATACACACATAACGTTGTTGCAGAATACATTTTGAAGATTAACCTGTGAGGACTTCCTTGTGATGGACGATGTGTGGATGACTGAGTTGTACGAGAAGGTTTAAATCATTTTCCTAAAACCAGACAGACACTTGTGTATCTGAATTACTCTCTTTTTAATAAATATAAACTTTTAAATATCATTCAAACTTTAAATGTTCACTTTACCTGTCCATTGTTGAACTTTTTAATGACAAAATGATCACCACCTTCATTTTTCACCAGGATCATGTGCTCATCTTCACTCACTAATGTGTAGCCTGGATATTTTATAGCAGACTGTGTGTTGCCCATCTCTGAATGTTTCTACATAGCAATATTTGAGAAGAAAGAAAGAAAAGGGAGACTGTTAAGCAAATAGTAACATGTTAATTAAGACAATTCTGTTCTAAACTAATATTTCCCCAAACTAATCTTCCCCATATACATTTCTTAATTAGAAACTAATAATAATAATTAACAAAAAGTAAAATGGTACACCAAAATATTTATGTATTTTTTTGTTAACTTAACACGGATCCACGAAAACGACTAAAAACACTGTATTAATTAATGCTAGGCCAGTAGTCGACAATGTCACTTTGTAAAGAAGTAAAAACACATTCCTACAGACTGGACATGTAATACTTATGAGCATGACATCACTGTTTTCCACAAATTTGTGTTTTCTTAGTTTACACAGAGATATGACAGTATTTGTAAGCACCCCCTAGATGAAGATCAAATGATGAAATGAATGACTAAGTTGAGGTTGAGGCCTTTATCTTCCTTAAACTAGCAGAGCGACACAGACGGCAATTGTTGAGGCAAAAATGGGCTGTAAAAACCAATGTAGAATCAGTCTTTCTGTATGGAGCAGAAATTTGGAGGACCACAATTAACAAAGGTCAGACGGTCAGACCTGTTCCCTGGACAAACACTATCAACAACAGTGACCGTGAAGAAATCATGAAAACATGCCAGGGATGGAGAAATCACACCATCTGCATCCGCAAGCCAAACACCAACAGACAGCACTTAAATGCAGTTCTATAAAGGCTCAGGTCCCAAAGCAAAAGTATAGACCACAAAAGGAAAACTAACTATCCACAAATAAGGAAGCCCAAAAATGAAAAAAATAATGAAAACCGTGTAGGAGCAAATCCAACTTAAGTAAACAGCCTCAGGTTCGCTTCATACAAGCAATATTAGTATAAGCAACAGTCTTTGATGAGTGCTGAAATAATAGTTCCTCAAAGAAAACCACAGCATGCGGAAGAGCCAAACAACCATGTTAACTATGTGGCACTCACCATCTGCCACTCTCTTCCTTGTCCTTTAAACCTGGAGTCTTACTGTCTCTACCTGAGGAGACTGACCCCTACAGATTTGGAAGAGAATTACAAGGATGTGATCTGTTACAAGTCTATTGAATTGGTAACACTTTACAATAAGGTTCAGTGGTGGACAAAGTACACAGATCAAGTACTTGAGTAAAAGTACAGATACGTATAATTAAATATTACTCCAGTAAAAGTAAAAGTACTGCTTTTTCAATTGTACTCGAGTGAAAGTACAAAAGTACGCGATTTTTTTATGTACTTAAGTAAAAAAGTACTGATAGATAGATTTATTTTGCAGTTTTATATAGACTACTTTATTTAATTTTACATTAGCACATATTTTTATAATCCTACTGTTCAAAATACCTGGGATTTTCCCAAAATAACCACTATATGGAGTCAAGATATATATTTTGTTGTTGATATGGACTATGTTGACGAGAGTGATGTAGTAATGTTCACTGTGAAGCTTACACTGAGATGTACCTGAGAGAGAACAGATTTGACCATCTAATTTACACCAGTAAGAATAAAGTGTTTTAAAGCTTGTTGTTTTGCAGAACGTCACAGTTATATATGACATGAGAATAAGGCCTGAAGTTAGGAAGAACATTTTAAGGAAAATATAATTATATTTTCATAATGATTTTTTCTTCTCAAACCTCGTCTGTGGTGTAAAAACACTCCTGGCCAAATGCCCCCAGAGGGCATCACTTCCCACTTTGATCATTACTGTAGTTATGTTCTGAACATCACATGCTTTCTCCCTCAGATGTAATCTATCTAGGTGGCTGAATAAATACATTCACTCTTATCTTATGTCTGCTGAAAACTGCTACGTTAATGTTTCTATGTACTTTGTGACGAATAACATAAATGGCATTAAGAAATTAGAAAGGCAACGGCTATTTGCACTCAGTGTAAATGACGATAGATGCTATTTACACTAAGTGTGACGAGTGCTTTTGAGAAGCTGCACTGAGCCAGAGCGCGCTAAATTAATTAGAATGTTTGACTCAAGTGGGCCATTCGTCTGGGCCAATGGAGGGATATAGGCTACGTACATTTACTAAAATTTATTCTCTAAATATATTTACGCAATGGGCCATCCCACATTGTACAGCGGCTCACCGGGAAAACTCCCGGTGCTCCCGATGGCCAGTCCATCACTGCATCCCTATTCTAACCGGACAAAGCTGCAAACTGTTCAACCACCCAAACCAGAATGCATGCAGATACTTTTATTTGTTAAAACACCCTTTTTTATCTTGTCTGGTTGAATCTCATATAACTTTAAATTTTGTGAAATTGGTCAATTATGAGTTAAAGTAATAAAATGATAAAACATGTTGACTGGTCATATATTTTACAGTGTACCATGTAATATTTTATCATTAATAATAAAAATGTTGTTAAACTTGCTTGTTTTTCATTGCATCAGTAAAGATGCTGCTGCTGACATCTAGTGGTTAGAAATATTATTATTCCAAACAACATCATATGTGTACGGAGTGAAGTTATCAAAGACTTCTGCTTTTCTTTCCCAAACATATCTTGGGTAACAAAAGGTCCATCTGGCATTCCTGAAGGCACAGGGGTGCTGATATTGATCAAGGCCTGTAGGCCCAGATGTGTATACATCGGGGGTCTGTTAATTGTCACACCTTTTGCACAGTGAGTGGAGCTGTAATCTGCTGATTGGTTCGTTTGAATTGGTTTTTAGTCACATGGTCAAGGAACGGTTAAAAAGATTGCAGCTGTTGCTCTGTCTCTTTCTCTTTGCTGGCACTCTCTCCTTGGGGTTCTGCCTTCTCTCCCTCTCTCTGTCCCCATCCCTGCTCCTTTTCTCTCTATTAAAGGGATAGTTCACCCAAAAATGTAAATTACCCAAATATTTACCCTCAGGGCATCCTAGGCGTGTCTGACATTCCTCTTTCAGAAGAACACATTCATTTTTCATTTTTGGGTGAACTATCCCTTTAACTCAGGTGACATTTTACATACATGCTGTGTACAATTAACTGTTTATGTTTTACTATCCTTCATCCATTTAACAAATGTAACAAATTCAAGTGTAACCATAACAAAGTTCTGTTATTAAACCATTTTAATTATAAATGATGTGCTAACTAGTCTTGATTCAACATTAACTTTGATGTACTACCTTCTGCAATACAATATGGTAACTCAATAGAAACACTCTTCCACATATTTAGCTATTCTAACTGCGCTTATTTCTGTCGTTGGTATAAGTGGCAGTGGGTGGTAATAGACTAGAAATGTATAGGTTTATACCATCGTGCTGATAACGTTTCCTTAGTCATTCGGCAATCCTCCAGCCTGAACCACTGTAGGGAAACCACCCTTATATACATGTATGTGAATAGCTAAAAAAAATTCAGCACTTATCAGTCCTCTGACACTTTATAAAGTTACACGAGGCTGCACCTTTTTATATGGCCATTTTTTTTATTTTTTATTTTTTCTTAAAATTAATGACTATGCAATAGATGAAAAACAAGAAAATGTAATTAAGTAAATTATAATAGTAAAATGCAGTATAAAAAAATAATAAAATATAATAATGATGTTAACTGAAATAAAACTTAAAAATAATATTAATATAAATATTGTAAAAAAATATTAATGAAAAAATATAAAAATATCACTTAAATAACACTGCCTCCAAATAGTCAAGTACTTGCACTTACAATACAAATGCTTCAAAGCAACAATCAGGAATCAGTAGTTTCAATTTTACATACAACTTTATTGTGATCAACATTGAGGAACAGAGAAAATCCCAGCATATAAATGAAGAACATCAAAGCTGATCTGAAGAGAGTTTAGGTTCCCCCATCATCATCATCATCATCATCATCTCTTTCTTCACGTCAGAAATCCCTCGTTCCACCAGAAAAGATTAAAGTTGAAATGAGCAGATCTCTTAAAACTGCTATCAATGTGATTTGATTTCAGATTTCTGTTTCCTTCTCTCACCTGTGACAGGAGCTGGACTCTCATTTCAGGTTCAGACAGACTCAAACTTCAGGTTCATCTTCACAGGAGTCTTCTTGGAAAAAAGGACCTAAAAGGGCACACGAGCATGAACATGCATAGAAGAATAAAAAAATGCTAAATGCAAATAATAAAAACATAAAATGCATCGAGTCTACAATATCTACAGCAGTTTGTTGCAAATGCATCTGTCACTTAAGACTAAACGGATGCAGAGAGAGGTTGTGTAGTGATCCTCAAAAAACCATCAACAAAACTACACAAATTGTGGAGCCGTTAATAGTTTCCTAAAACACTAAATCTGCTTGTTTGATCTCACCTTCTCCATAGACCTCCACCTCACACAGAGTAAGATACTTTGAATCTCCAGGAATGAACAGATTCACGTATCGACCCTCCATATCGTTACATGTGTAAGTGGAGGAGACACCAGCTGGAATGCTAGAAATCACAGCACATCTAAAGAGAGGCGGAGAAAACCTCATTTAGACTTCTAGTCTTTCTTCACATGCATTTTCAGGGTGTTTATATGGATATTAAGTCACTGAAAGAGGGTCTCACATGGGATTGTTGTTGCCGTTGTTCTCCAGAGAGTTTCCTATGCGAATCTCTGCTCCGTTTATTCGCTCTGGACAGCAGTCCAGTCTGTTTGTGATGATGACTCTGTTAACTTGGTACACATAACTCAGATCCAGCCTCCACCACGGGTTAGTCTGAATATCGGTTGAGGAACACGATGATGATGTTTCTATGAAACCTGGATTGAAATCAATGGCCTGTTGAGCAAACCAGTTGTCATAGGTTGACGACTGTGTTGCGGTTCTTCCCATTGCCAAATTACCTGCAAGACATAATGTCAAGAAATGGCTTTAGTCAGTTTATCTTATACAAGGTTTTCTTAGGAATGCATATATATCAGGTCTGAACTGGTTGAGTCTTGACAAGGCCATTTTTAAGGAATATCTTTTCTCTTGACGGCTGTATTGGTAGCGTCTCCCAGAGGTGTAATGCACTATATACATTTTTTTAAAAATTAAAAATATTCCAGAAGTGTTAACTATATCATGAAATATCTCGATTCTCAAATATGTGTAAGTAAATGCATTTTGCACATTTATGGATCATGTTTGTTCATCTTTAATGGGCAAAGTATAGCCTAATGTTAGTGTAATCTATTAACTATGCATAAAACCTGTCTTTTTACTTAAGTACCAGATATGGGTGTCATGTCATAAAATATTTTAATACGGCTGACCTACTGTATTTAACATGCAGTTACTAAAAACATTGTAAGTTACTAGTTATAACAATTTCATTTTACGAAAAGAGAGCAAATAACATTTACATTATCAAAGAATATTATCATTGACTTCATTCTAGCCAGAGTTGAAGCACTCTTAAAAACTCTCATTATAATCACTGAAACTGTTTACACTGTAAAATTAATCTCTTACTTACATCATACGCACATCTGCACTTTGACGTTCTAATGAGAGAATTCACCAGAGAGAAGAATTCAGTCAGTAGGCGCGTTTCCATTACAGATGTTGATAAAAAAGTATTGCGAAATGACGGCGTTTCCATTAACAAATGTTATGCGACTAAAACGTAAACTTTTGCCTCTCGCGATCAGTCATGGCAACGGATTTTGGTGAGATTTGACGGATGTTTGATATATTTATTCAAAGGAGGCGTATGCGTGTATCTTTAGAGAAGCAGCACGGAGAGCCACTTCAGAAACATGCGCGGCGTGGCTGGAAAAAACAAGCATCGACTAAACTGGCCGCAGTCAGCTTCAGTGGCCGTATCAGAGCCGCACCGCAGACGTGTGCAGTGTAACTCGTCTAAGCATTAATGGCAGGGAAAGCCCCTTATATTCGAGAGCGGGCACGTATGAAGTCGTTCTTGGAGGTTATGGTACATTGAAGAATGATTATATGACTTTTTACATGCGCCATGTGACCTGTAAATGCGAAAAAAAAACATTTCCATTGCAGTTTTGCAAATTATTCCTTTTTCGAATTGCCTGAAAAACCACCTCATGCGAGCGTAAAAACTTTTTTGCGATATATGGGAGTTTTTGCGAAATTGACGCGTTTCCATTAGGCGTATTTTCAATTCGCAATTTTAATTTGCGCAATTTGAAGGGTAATGGAAACGCACCTAGTGAGTGTGTGCTGAACAAAACACCGGTGTTTCAACGATGACTCATCTGAACGCCTCTGATTGGTCATTGCATTCATAAGCTCAACAGAATAGTGTGTGATTGGTTATAATGCGCAGTGCTGTAAGCGCGCGTCTGTCTCTGGCTCGGCGCCAGAACGCATATTTGAATTTAGCAGCTGATGATGTGCCGCACTGAATGTTTTAATCATTCCGGTGCAATTGTATCAAATATAAAAAATATATTATTCTGCTATTTTTGACTTTAAGAAGCTGCATTCAAAATCCACTTGGCTCAAATATCTAGTTTGAATGGGCATAAAGCCTCTGTCCTCCATGGTTAAAACCGCGTTCCAGGAGGACCGGTATTTCGGCTGGGCCCCCCCTATGGTCTAGTTCCCTGGAAAATGCTTTAATCCATCCCTAATCTTATGTTCAAATAGCATTATAAAAGCTTTTATTTCAGGCTGGTCCAGCCAATGCGAATGTACAGTTGTGTCTCAGGAATAACGGCAATGCGATTTACTAGTTGGTGATTGGCTGTTTTACTTGGAAGGTGGGACTTATTCAGCCAAATTCTGCATTTTACTTTCTACCATTCATATTAATATGAGAGCAACATCTCGGTATACCTAAAGTCTTTAGACCTGATCTTGACTAGAACTAGGCATAGAACATTTTTTTTTTTTTTGTAAGTCAAATTTGCATGGAAAGAGTTTAGACCAAGTTGTTAAGTAGGTATGCATTACCTGGAGAAATCACATAGACTCCCACTTCACAGAAACTAAGAATCGTTGAAGTTCCAAGAATATTCACATAACGTCCCTCCATCCCACGACACGAGTAGCTGTAGGTAGCTCCTGCTGGAATAGTAGAAACTACAGCACACCTGGAGAAAGACCAAAGAGAGAGTCGCTCCTGTGATTTTGTTGCTCATTATTGGTGTGACTCTTCACTTGTATTTTCTTCTCTTATCCCTGAATGTATTTAATATGTTTAACTCTTTCTTTTACAACACAATGTATATTTTATAATTTGATATTTCCTCCAACTTTTGTAACATATTAAGCAGCTAAGCAAATGTGCAATTATTTGTCACAGAAAATAAAGTTTAGCTTTTTTTATCCTTGTCTGTGTGACACTTCAGAAAGAAATGTTCTCGTCGATTTTGTAATGTTATGAACATTCTATGCAGGACAATGTTTAGTGTTTTATTTGATTGTAGGTGGTAGTAATCTGATCACTGGAGACGTATTGCCTGTGTGACATGAGCTGCCAATTTATAAAGATATAACATCAACTGTCTGATCATTAGGTAACTAATCCAGTGTGCCATCCACCGATCATTGCCACGCCAAAAAAATTATAATAAAAAAATGTGAAGGTGAGTTTACAGCCTTTATTGAATATGATGGAATAAAAAAGCAGTGTACCATGAAATAATAGTGTAAAAGTCTTTGTATTGCAATAAGCATAGAACAAACAAATTACTCTTATGATATGCTTGTTTTTAGGTAAAAATACACAAGCCTAAGTGTAGTCTGATTCAGGAACAAATGACTCGTACAAGTTATCTAGATGAATTGTTCACAAAGACGAGAGTGACCAGTTAGAATGAGTAAATCCTTCACTGAACTGAATCGATATCTGACTCACTCACTGAACAGCAAATATCACTATTAACACAGTCTAAACACCTGCAAATAGTCAGTATATGAAACACACACACACACACATGTATGAAGATACTGAACAACTGGCCAGAATCTGTATAAGAATATGTCAGAGAGACTCACACTGGGTTGCTGAGAAGATCTGAAGGATCGTTTCCTATCCGAATCTCTGCCCCGTCTATCCATTTGTAACAGCAGTCGAGGAATCTGTTAGTGATGGTCACTCTGATCACGCTGTACGTCTTCTTCAGATCCAGCTTCCACCACGGGTTACTCTGTCCGTCTGCAGTACGACTATTGGTGGAGATTTTCCCATCCAGAGCGTTTTGAGCATACCGGTTTTCAAATGTTGTCGACTGATCGGCTGTTCCCCATGCTGCTATGTTCACTTAAATACGTTTAAGAGAAAACCTTATTTACAATTATTTATATTATAGCCCTGCTGGGCTATTTAAGTTCATGGGTTTTCATTATGTGTCTGAAAATGTTTCACAGCAGCACAAACTCACTAACAAAAGATGTAATAGTGTTTAATTCACAACATCTCACCTTCTCTTTCTGCCTTCGTCTGAACGGAGAAAAACCATTGAAATGAGAAACACAGAATGATGCTCAGTATTTAGCAACTTACATGAATTGTTTAGTATAAGCATGTTTTGTTGGATTTATTCTTTAAAATGATTTGCCAGTTGGGTAAAATTCTGTATAATATCTAAGATCATGCATTAATGTACATTACATAATTTAGCTTCTCAAGTAAAAGTATTTTGTTTAGATAACATTAACCAATAAAAACACATTAAATTATAATTTAACTTTTTTAATATAACTTTCTGTCTGAAAGATGAAGCTGAAAACAGACTGGTCATTAAGATGTGAGACAGATTGTATGTTTTACTCACCCAGTAAAAACAACAGACTCTTGTAGAAAACTTTCATGTTCATTTCAGGTGATTCGTGATTCTTTCTGCTTTTGTTTGAAGAGGTTTGAATGAATGTTGTTCCTGGGAGAAATATATTATTATAAGTTCCATCAGAGTCACATGATCCTGTTTCTCCTCCCACTTTTATTTCTGTCTTGAGCTGGGGAACATTTTGTTTACACATAATAATAATAATAACAACAATACGTATTTTTCTTAAACATCTTTAAGCAACAAAACAAGTGAACACATTTTCACTGAAAATTATAATTTGTAACTTTAGTTTAGTGATTAATGATATCAAAATGTCAATATTGAAATTGTGCATTTATCTCTTTGGCAGACTTTTATCTTACATTGAATATTAGGTTTAAACAACTATAGCAAAATTCATCAAACTGGATTGGTACATTAAGGTTTGTATTCACTATTAGACTACTGTAATGCTTTACTGGGTGGTTGTTCTGCACGCTTGATCAACAAACTACAGATGGTTCAAAATGCAGCAGCTAGAGTTCTTACTAGAACCAGGAAGTATGAGCACATTAGCCCGGTTCTGTCAACACTGCACTGGCTCCCTATTAAACATCGTATAGATTTTAAAATCTTGTTAATTACTTATAAAGCCCTGAATGGTTTAGCTCCTCAGTACTTGAGCGAGCTCCTATCACACTATATTCCTTCACGTCCGTTGCGTTCTCAAAACTCTGGCCATTTGATAATACCTAGAATATCAAAATCAACTGCGGGCGGCAGATCTTTTTCCTATTTAGCGCCCAAACTCTGGAACAATCTACCAAACACTGTTCGGGAGGCAGACACACTCTGTCAGTTTAAATCTAGATTAAAGACCCATCTCTTTAACCTGGCGTACACATAACACACTAATACACTTCTATTATTCAAATCCGTTAAAGGATTGTTAGGCTGCATTAATTAGATCAACCGGAACCGGGAACACTTCCCATAACACACGATGTACTCGTTACATCGTAAGAAGATTGGCATCTACGCTAATAGTTGTCTCTTTCTTATTCTGTTTCTCAGTCCGTGTCCGGATCAGATGGTGGATCGGTGCCGGGAGATGATGTCTGCGGCCCTGATCGTCAGCGATGAGCCCCAGAGACATATCCCCAGTGAAGACCTCGACTAAAATACAATAAAACTAAAAATAAAACAAATAATTAAAAATATAATAATAAAATACCTAACTACATAATACTATTATTGTTAGAAATTGCAACAATATAGAAATAGAAATATAATACATTTATACATTTAACATTTTAATTAAAACAATAAGTAAACAATAAATAAACAATAATATCCTGGCCAGAGGAGAACTGCCCCCCCGACTGAGCCTGGTTTCTCCCAAGGTTTTTTTCTCCATTCTGTCACAGAGGGAGTTTTGGTTCCTTGCCGCTGTCGCCTCTGGCTTGCTCAGTTGGGGACACTTAATTTCTAGCGATTATCGTCAATTTGATTTCACAGATACTATTTAAACTATACTGAGCTAGACAATGACATCTCTGAATTCAATAATGAAATGCCTTTAACTGAAAATTGAGTGTTTAATCTTATTATTATACATTACTGACACTCTATCCTCCAACTTGATACTGTTAAGTGCTTTGACACAATCTGTATTGTTAAAAGCGCTATATAAATAAAGGTGACTTGACTTGACTATTGTATTCTAATTCAGTGGCATCAAATTTGACTTAAACTCTGTTGTTACTCCATGTAATTCTAACCTGTATGACTTTATTCCAATGAAACACCAAGGATGAGTTTTTAATTGAAAGAGGACTGAAGCTGTCAAGCTCCAAAATAACACAAAATCATAAGGGTGCCACAGAAGTGGTTTATGTGACACTTTTCTCAATCTGTATCTGGCATACTGCATGTTGTTTCCATATTGTTTCCATCTTGTGTGCTGCACCTGCCATTTTTAAATTTGTGTTTTCTTTCCCATCTTAGAGACTTCTCAATATCAACACAGATTTGCATTTTGTTGTTTTATGCATGGAGACTGCCTGTCGATGCTACCTGGAGGTATGCAAACACCGTCCTGCATCTGGTCCAGCATGATGAGAGGATCTGTTTCTAGAAGACACAAAGCTATCTTTAAAATTTGAATATTCACATTAGATGTTAATATAGCAATGTAGTAAATCTTTGCCACTCTTTGCCATATGCATCTACATCTACTGCTGTTCACTTGTTTTTCTTATTCACAGCAAGTATTACTCTAGTCGTTTGCTTAAAGCATGTTCCAAAACCATGAATGTAAATGTAAATGTTCACAAATTGTTTATTCAGAAGAGCACAAACATGTGAGGAAGCGCAGTATGACTGCGTCTACTGGCATCTTGGGGTTTGAAAGGAACCAGATCATTATTATGTCTATTACATTTTTCATTTTAAAACTTCACCTATAATCTGCCACAAGTCTTAGTTGCTTACAAATGTCTGATTAGTGTTTTGCTTGTCCCCGATACACTTGGTTATGCAGTTCGTTTGACTAGGCTTACAGTTCTTTTGCCTACGTAAATAATGCTGATGTATTGTGTGTGTGTGTGTGTGTGTGTGTGTGTGTGTGTGTGTGTGTGTGTGTGTGTGTGTGGAAAGAAGCTCAGAAAATGACAGTTGATGGAGATAAATGAAATGTTTAATTCAATGTGTTACTATATAAGTAATTACAAAATTTACAGTGCATCCGTAAAGTATTCACAACGCTTCACTATTAATACTATTAACTATTAACTTCACTATTATACTAATGGGAATTATTATTATTATTCACTTTTTCCACATTTTGTTATGTTACAGCCTTGTTCCAAAATGGCTTACATTCATTATTTTCCTCAACATTCTACAAACAATACCCCATAATGAAACATGAAAGAAGTTTGTTTGAAATCTTTGCAAATGTATTAAAAAAAAAGCACATGTAAATAAGTATTCACAGCCTTTGCCATGACACTCAAAATTGAGCTCAGTTGCATTTACATGTTTGATCTTTTGTGGCTTTGTTAAAGATTTTTGAGCATGAGAAATTGTCACACAACCTATCAATGTTGCGTCAAATTTCCTGCAAAATACCATACATGCGTTTCCCAAAACACCATAGTTAGTATGGTTCCTGGTAGGTCACTACAAGTTATGGCCCAAACCCTTTTCTACCCCTTAGCCCTTCCCCTTTGAAGGGGTAGCTGGTCTCTCGATTCTGTTTTAGTTGGTGGGATAGGGGTAATCTTTAGTTGGTGGGATAGGGGTAAGGAGAAGGGCCAGATAGCCCTTCAAACAAAGATTTTTTCAGGACCACACTTCAAACGAAGGAGTATGAGCATAAACCGGCTACAGCGGCAACATGGCTGCCTGAGTGAACAAAAAGACCCATAAATGCAGGGACGGATTAAGACTTCAAAAGGCCGCCTCCCACCTTTTTCTAACCATTCCCGTTCTTTCCCTTAGCTGCACATTCACAGTAATAGAAAGTGAAAGTTGAGATTATCATGAATATTCAAACCGTTCGCACTCCGCGTCAAATGCCTGTGCAACACCTATGTTAATAAATCATCTGTACAGCAGTTGATGTTTTTTTGCTGCGCTGGTGGAAACAACACGAGACCATACTGCTACTGCGTCTTTTAAGACCGGAATGACGTGTTTAGTGTCCCCGCCAGCGGCAAAAGTAGTGAGTGCACCTCAGGGGCGGATTGGCCATCTGGCAATTCTGGAAAATGCCAGAGACCATTTTGTTTAATGTGGGCCGGTCAGATTTTTCAAAATATATATATGAAACGTCAGTGAGTCAATCAAGCATTTTTTCTAAACAATGCCACTTAAAGATTTGAACTAAAATATTATTGCAACCATAAGCCTTTGAATGAATGAAAATGCATATTTTAATTAAAGAAAACTTAGAGAGTGTGGGCTGCTTCTGGTGCTTTGATTTGCACTTCAATAATGAGGTCCAAGTTTAAGAATAGCCTAGCTACGCTAGAAGTATTTTATTGTTTTTTTATTTATTTATTTATTTTTTTTATGCATTTTTTCCCCTCTCTATTTAACAGCCTTAACTTACAGTGCAAGACGTCTTCCCTCAGGTAGATTAAATGTTTTCCTGGCGTGCTGGATGTTGGGCTCATGATCAATAAGTTGTTTGCATTCGCCCAAACTGATTTTGTAAAATAAAAAAATCGGACAGTGAATGGTGCCGTAAGCGCGAGTCACGTAAGCAGACTCGCATTACTCCTCTGCCGGCTGTGAAGCGGGAGCAGCCGGGAGAGGATTACGCTTGGTTTTAAAGCCTTCCCTCAAATGCTTACGTTCACAAATAAAACAATGACTTGCACAAAAAGAATGATTACTTATCAATTGAGAATTTGTTACTTATATGGTCTGGTGAAAATAATACTATGGGCTGCGAGAAAACAATAAATAAAAAGAGTGGGGCTGTTAGTGCAGGCAGCCTATACAGCATAGTTCAACTCTGTGGCATGACAACACCAGCCTTCGCGGCCAAAAAAAACAAACCATGTAACAGCCTAAAAAATAAAAATCAATATACATACATATTTGCCATCTTTTGTTTAATTTTTATTTTATTTTTTCTACAGTTGCAGTGTTGTTTGATCTCTCTCTGTCATGATTGGTTAATCTGAACGTCATCCAGGAATCTGGCCAATGACAACTGGGCACACCTCCTACCGCTCAAATTTGAATTTACACATCAGTCCGTTACTGCTCGCTCTGTTTATCTGCAGTCCTGCTCCATTCAGTGCACTAGTAATGGCTTTTACACAGATTATCACATATCTGACAGATGATTTCTTATTTTGACCGATTTTGAGTTATGCGGTGTCGATTGAGAACGAAAAAGCACGAATATGAACAGACACAATGGCTAATGGACACATATTGGAAACGGCAGAAGGTAAATACCTTTTATAATTTTTCTACTGTTACTGTTAAAGTGATATGCTAATCGCGATGACATAATCTGTTACGGTGTTTTGTTATTATGTTTTAATGCTGTCCAGATAAGGCTGTGTGTAATGATGATGTCTTGGGCATGATTTAAAGTGACTCGTTTTTAAAAAAAAAAAAATTATATTGCGGAATGTAAATATATCCGAGTAGTACTACAAGTTATGGACGTTTTAATAGAGAAACATGCATGAATGACAGAATAAATAGTGGGATATGCTTGATGTTAATATGAGTTAAAGGTGTCATAGGTGATTGTCTTCAGAAACATTTTTTGTTATTCTGGTTGAAAGTCTCTTCAGATCCTGATAGCAGTCATTAAGTTAAGTGGTCTAAATGTATTTATCTGTATTTATATATTCTGTGGAAGGTGTAGGACCAAGAAATGTTCGTCCAATCAAAATGCTCGGTCCGAGTAGTCAGACATTTAAAAATTATTCCCCACCTTTTCTCAGCTCGTCTGCCAATCCTTACTGTGTAGGGCCCGAAGCAATCCATCCCAGTGGAGTAGAATGGAGGTTTGCAAAGGCGGAGGCGGGCTGGAGGAAGATCCGCCATTCGGGGAATAATAGGATGGGCACGGAACTGCTGGCACTTAGGGCACCTATGTTGATGTTTTCGGACCACCTCACGACCCCTCAGGATCCAGTACTTTCTCCTTAACTCAGCAAATAGCCTTTCTGCCCCAGGATGGTGTAGGCGGTCATCATAATCCTTAACTATAAGTTTTGTGATAGGATGTGCAGGGTCCAGGACAACTGGATGCATGGCATCAGGGAGTAGATTACTACTCTGACGTAACCTTCCGCCTACCCGAATGAGCCCTAATGCTGGGTCTAATTCTGGGGCAAGGGAGAGTAAACGGCTTGAAGATAGAAGGGGCTTTTGGGTTTGAAGGCAGGCCAAATCATCCCTGAATGAATCCATTTGGGTTTGTCTTAGGATTGCCGTCTCTGCATCACGGTAGTTTTCTGCTGATGGAGGATTTGCCGCCCCATGAAGGGAGGTAGCCATACAGTCAAGGAGGTAGCAAATTGACTGGGGTCAGGGATGGAGGGGTATGGATTGAGGAATACAGCACCACAGAAATTGGGCTTGCATAGCTCTACAGAGTCATCAGATTGATCTATATTAGGGTTACTGGGCCACAGTTCAAGGGATTGAAACAGGAAGGCAGGTCCTTTGTTCCACCTGCAGGGTCTGCCAAGATCAGATAGCAGCTTTCCTCTGGTTAAGTCATCTGCTGGGTTGTTCTGTGAATCCACATAATGCCATTTCTGGCCTTTAGTGAGCTCCTGAATCTCAGCTACCCTGGTTCCGACAAAGACCTTATAGCGGCAAGAATCAGAGAGAAGCCAATAGAGAACAGTCATAGAGTCAGTCCACAGAGTAGTCTTTCTGATAAGGAGGGTGAGCTCTGTTTGGAGGAGACTAGATAGCTGAGCTCCTATGAGAGCTGCACATAATTCAAGTCGTGGAATGGATAGCTGTTTTTTGGGAGCAACGCAGGATTTTGCCATGAGGAAGGACACATTCATCTGCTGATGATCTTCTGTACACATATAAGCAACCGCTCCATAGGACTGCTCTGACGCGTCACAGAAAATGTGAAGGTCATGGTGGCTGAGGAGGGGTTTACTGACTGAGGTGTGAAGCAGCGAGGCAAAGTGATGGTGGAGAGAGCAGGGAGTTCATTTTCCCATGAAAGCCAGGCTTCTAGGAGATTATAAGGGAGATTTGGATCATCCCAGTCCCGTGTCTTACCCCATAAATGCTGGACAATAATTTTGGCTCTTGTTGTGCAAGGAAGAATATAGCCGAGAGGATCGTACTGGCTAGCAAGAATTGTAAAGATGACGCATAGTTGGGGTGGTAGGTTCAATGGCTCTGTGCTTGTATTGGAGGTTGTCTGTAAGACAGTTCTAGAGGAGGCCTAGTGTAGACTCTGAGGGATCAAGAGAAGGATGGTGTGATAACCAGAGCTCTGTTTGTTCTGACCTGGCTTCAGGAGGTAGGTCACAGATGACCTGAGGATCATTACTGGCCCATTGTCTGATTTCAAAGCCCCCAGAGGAGAGGGTAGTGCGCAGACTGTGAAGAAGGTCTTTGGCTTCCTCTGGGGTAGGTAGATTTTGTAAACAGTTATCCACGTAGAAGCAGTTGTGTATGGAATGGGTAATGTGCTCATCTGCTTGTGCGTCCTTGATGATCCTTTGGAGGATGTAAATAGCACAGCAAGGGCTTGAGGTCATGCCAAAGGGGAGAACTTGCCATTCATACACCGTTGGAGGCGCTTTGCAGTCCAGGTCACGCCAGAGGAATCGCAGGAGAGGTTTATCCTGAGGTAACAGGCGCACCTGGTGAAACATTGATTTAATGTCTCCACTGATTGCAGTTCTATGCTGCCTGAAACGGAGCAGAACTCCAAGGAGGGAAGGCCCAAGGATTGGTCCAGGAAGTAACTGTGAATTCAGACATTGATTTCGGTAGGAGAAGGAACGATCAAACACAATGCGGTCCTTACTGTTGTGATGCACAATGTGGTGGGGTACGTACCAGGCTTCAGGGACATCCTTCACTTCAGATGAGGACAACTTCTTGACATATCCAGCATCAATTAGTTTCTGGATCTCTCGGTTATAGGTCTCCGCTTGTTGTGGATTTTGAAGGAGTCGCCTTTCACAGCTGCAAAGACGGGACATAACTGCCTCCTTGGCAGCCTTCAGAGGGGGCCAGAGTTCTACACGAAGGAGAGGTGCGGCATATCGTAGGATGCCATCAACAGGTGTTCTGATGGTTTGGGTCTCAAGCTGGTGCATTGCCTCTTGATCCCGTTTAGATCGAACCACTGCTTTCATGTTTCTCTGAGGTAGTGCATCCAGCTGCCACAGCTTCTGAACATTGTGGTAGATGTCATCGGTTGGGCATTTAAAGGAGATATGGTGAAAATGAGTGGAGGAAGAGTTGGTGAGATCCCTTGCAGGACCCTGCAGTGTCCAGCCAAGTCGGGTTTTAATTTCAACAGGGGCTCCCGGAGGGCCCAATTTCACTGGTTGTTTTGGGGTAATCAGGTGTGTTTGATCGGCCCCTAAGAGGAGTAGGGGTTTGACTTTATTAAGTTGTATGAGAGGAAGCTGACGTAGGTGAGGGTAGCGTCGCTGGAGAGATTTCACAGGGTGAGAATGTTCGGACAAGGATAACTGGTCAGCAGTGAAAGCTTGACTGATGATATAAGACTTAGTTGGATGCGCTTTAGGAATGAGGGTGAAGGACACCGTAGCTCCATTAAGAGTCTGAACATCCTGTCTCACAGTTCTCAGCTTTAGGCTCTCAGATTTTCCTCTTAACTGAAGTGTTTGGGCAGCAGAGTGCAGGAGGATTGTTCTTTCAGACCCATCATCCAGTAAGGCATAAGTGTCTAAGGACCTGTTTCCATTTTGCAGGGTCACTTCAACTACCTTCAGTAGTACTTTATTGCAATCACTAGGATGATCGAGATATAGATTCTGCACTTGCCTCTGGTTAATGGTGCATAGGATGTGTAGGTGTTTCCCATTGCACTGGCTGCAGCGTCCCTTCAGGTCACATTGAGTTGCAAAGTGATCGTGCACATCGCCAACAACATCTCCGTTCCTTGATCCAGTTAGTTCTCTGGTCTTTGATGAGCTGGAGGAAATCATCACATTTACTGACATGATGTTCAGTAGAGTTGCAATGGGTGCACACAGGACAGCCTTCAGATGAGGTATTGGGGAGAGGCTGACTAACTTTAAATGGGGCAACTCGGGCTTTAGAGGAGGTCACATGAGAGGCAGTTTTGGCACCATGGAGTATGGTTGTGCTTTTTAATAGGTGAGGGGGAGGAGGCCTCAGGCAGATGGGCTCTGGTGTCCTTTCCCTTCTGGGCTGACAACGGGCTTCTTGTTGTAGCCAGTTGGAAAAATCTAGGAGGTTATAGGAAAGGGGACCTGATCTACTCAAACATCTCTTAAACTGGCAGACCTGCTCATGGGGAAGCTTCTCTAGAAGCCACTCAACATGCGAACCACAGGTAAGTTCAGCGAGACCTTCAGAGCCCATAGACTGAAGGAGGCCCACTAATGCCTGAACTCTAAGGGAAAATTGGTCCAGGCCTCTACCATCGCCTATGCGGATAGCGGGCATCTCCATTATAGCTCGGAGCGCCTTCAAAGCAAGTTGTCTAGGTTGACCATAACACTCATCTAGGGCCCGTATAGCTTGAGTATACAGATCTGGGGCATAAACATAAGCCGATGCAAGTCTTCTCGCCTGGTCTACCTTCAAATGATCCAATAAGATGTGGTATTTATACTGCTCTGACTCTCCAGGATCTACCAAATTGGATAGGGCCATCTTTAACATCAAGTATTGGCTTTCATCCTCCCTAGTGAGATCAGGGAAAGAACAACCTTCTACCCTCCTATAACTTGACTGCAGGGAGCCAGTAGAATGAATGAATGAATGAATGAATGAATGGAGGTATTTATATAGCGCTTTGTGTATTTTTGTACACCCAAAGCGCTTTACAATCATGTGGGGGGGTCTCTCCTCAACCACCACCAGTGTGCAGCATCCACTCGGATGATACGACGGCAGCCACAGGACAACGGCACCAGTGCGCTCACCACACACCAGCTACAGGTGGAGAGGAGAGAGAGATAGAGCCAATCAAGTGGATGGGGATTATTAGGAGGCCATGATGGTCAGAGGCCAGTGGAGGGAATTTGGCCAGGACACCGGGGTTTAGGGCTGAACGATTTTGGAAAATAATCTAATTGCGATTTTTTTTACCAATATTGCGATTGCGATTTAATATGCGATTATTTTTTTAAAGCTCTTTATATTCTGTATTATTCAACAAAGACAAGCAATAAATCATTGTATAGTATGCAGTGTTGGGCACGTTACTTTAAAAAAGTAATTAATTATATTACTAGTTACTTCTCACAAATAGTAACTGAGTTACATCATTATAAAATAAACTAATTACCAGGGAAAGTAACTATTGTAACTTTTTTTTTTTTTAAATGTTCAAATATGTCAAATAACTTGGATGTCCCCAATATTAAATGTTAAATGAATGAAATGGACACTAAATAGAATAAATTATTATTATAAAACATTGCACACTAATCTACACTATTTTAATGTTTCTGTGGGACAATGTGAGAGACACCTATCAAATTCAATTGATTATTGTAAATATTATCAACCCTCTATGGACACCTTGGCAATATAATCTCCATTGGCTTGTCATTTTTTATAGTATATCAGATAATTAATATTGGTCTGGTGAGTAAACTAAAAAAAATGACTAGCCAATGGAGATTATATTGCCAAGGTGTCCATAGAGGGTTGATAATATTTACAATAATCAATTGAATGATTTTCAATTATATCTATATAAAGCTTATGTTTGTAAAATGGCAGTTTTTAAAAAAAATCTCACTTAGCATAAGTCAGTCAAAACATTATAATATGATATTATGATAATTTAGCATTAAATTTGAGCAGTATATGATGATATAACTTTAGTAATTAGAATAACCATGTATGAATGTATTTGTCATGTTGACTGGTGGTGGTGCTTAAGATATTGTTTGTCATTTAGTGTTTCTATAAAAAAAGGAAAAAGAAAACTACAAATAATACTGATAAGATAACATAACTACAACGAATTCTACTACTAATAACAGTATAAAACGCACTAAGGATTATTGAGCTGCTGGGTTCATGAATATTAATCAGGTTGTCTGCGTTCCCTCAAACTGATTTGCTGAAATCAAAACAGGGACGATGATAGGTGAGCGCCGGCCAATGAGATTGCCGTTTGCGCATTAGCTCCGCCCACTAGCGGAGAACCCGACAGTTCTTAAAAGCTGAAGAACAGGAAAATACAACAAAGGATATCGTTTACATGTAGCGCGTCAATTCTGCATGTTATGTAAGACCCGCGGACACAAAAACAACCCGCGGCCAACCGCGGACTTGGCAACATAGTGTGCCAACTTGATGCTTCCTCTGAAGACTGCTTAGATGTGTTTGACTTGAAGCAGCACTGATAGACCGATCGGTGTGTGTGTCATCAAAGTACTGTGAGAGCTATAAGAGAGCTATAAGAGAGCGGACGTCTCCTTATGCTTTCTCTCGCCGTACTTTGATGTCATATGATCGATCTTCAAGTCGAACACACCGCTTTACTCCTAATCTCGCGTGTCACGTGACAAAGTGTAATTGCAGCCTCTGCAGTTGAAGAATCGCGTTCTCTCATATCGCGATATTATCGCAAATGCAATTAATCGTTCAGCCCTACCGGGGTTACATCCCTACTCTTTACGATGAGTGTCATGGGATTTTTAATGACCACAGAGAGACATTAGGAGAGAGCTAGAAGGAACTAGCTGACCTAAAGGGGGAGCAGATGTCAGGTAGGGAGGCTGCACATTGCCTGCTGGCTGAGCAGAGTAAGACATAACACCAGGCAAGGATTGACTTGGCAGAGTATAAGCTGGATACATGGGGTTATACAAAGCTGGTACTTGAGATGTGACCAGCAACTGACCATGACTGGGGGGATGCGTGAGCTGCAAGGGCTGTGGTACAGGCTGGGTAAGAAGGGTGCGGCTTACAGAAAGAGAAGGAAGCTGCTGCTGAAGTGGAGAGGGACTGTTCTTAAGCATACACTGCTGGATTAATCTACCCTGATTTCATACTTCCTCTATCAGTTGTTGTATGAGTGCAGTCTGAGCATCAGGAACAGGAGCTATTGGAGAAGCATATAGGTGTTCAGAATCAGGGGTTAGCGCTCTCTCGGATGGGACAGGTGAGTGAGAATGTAGAGAACGTGGAACGTCCTCCTGAGTGCCTCCCTCCATAGGCAGTTCTGACTCCTCTGAATCATCCTCAAAATCCTCCTTTCTCCAAGGTTGATAATGAGGACCAGTTCCAGGCATATCTACAGAATGAAGAGGTTGTTGTGTTTCTGCTGTAGGTAGTGGCTGTTGACGATATTGCAGGATGAAATCATCATAATGTGCAGGGAGCTGAGCTTGGCGGCGTGGGCGCTCATGCTGAGACAATGAGGGCAGGGAGTGACTAGACATATCCACTGATCATCAATGATTCCGGCTCGAAGGACCATGAAAAGGAGGTAGCAGGTGCTTAGGTAGCTAGATTGGTAGCTATAAACCTGATTGGGAAAATACAAGCTAAAATACAGTTCCCTGCAAAATCTTTTTCAAAGAAAAAAATCATGATACTAACCCTAACTTGTAAGATAAAATTTTTTTTTTTTTTTTTTTTCAATTGCTCCTCAAGAATTCCTCCTAAGGAATTTTTTTACACAAATTTACATCTGAATTAGGGCTGCACGATATATTGCATGCGATAGTCATGCACATCTCGTCAGTAAAGCTGGTTCTGTGATTATAAATAAATCTCAATCACCTGTTTTCAGATGGAGCGGCATGAAATACACAGAGCCGTAGTTCACTAACAAGCTACGCAATATCACGTTCACTATCGCATGCGATTCATCTGCGATTATGAGCGCGGATTGCGTAGCTTGTTAGTGAACTACGGCTCTGTGTATTAAATGCCGCTCCATCTGAAAACAGGTGATGGAGATTTATTTCTAATCACAGAACCGGCTTTACTGACGAGATGCGCATGACTATCACATGCAATATATCGTGCAGCCCTAATCTGAATAATGAAACAGTTTTAAGCCTGGAATACACTACACGACTTTTAAAATCTGAAAAGATTTTTAAAACACCAGGCATCATACACTTACCGACTTTGTAAATAATGACAAAGGAAAGCTGGGCATCATATACAGTATACTTAAGCCTGGAATACACTACGCATTTTTTGCCCTGCTTTTCCACCAATTTACAGTCTGGAGAAGTTGATGCTAGTTGCCGAAAGTCAGAGCCAGTCTGCAGATTTGAGATGACAGATTCCATAGAAAATCGCGTAGTGTATGATAGTCACAGACACCGTTTTTTTAGCTTCAGACTCAGATTCTATCCAGTTGGAGGATATCAAAAATGTTTGATATTTTCAGCCGATTTTAGAAGGCATATTGTTTTCATTTGTCACGCGTCTCCTAGCAACAAGGCTCATGTTTCTGAGTGAGTTTGTTGTGATCAGAACAACTTTAAAGTCTGGTGTGTGTATGATCCTCGGCCATGTAGTGTATGATGCCGTTTTCCTTTGTCACTATTTACAAAGTCAGTATATGTATGATGCCTAGTGTTTTAAAAATCTGTTCAGATTTTAAAAGTCATGTAGTGTATTCCAGCCTTTAGGATTAATAATCATTTGAAACCGTGACAATCTTGTAGATGTTTTGTATTTCTTCTGTTGAGAATATTTAATTCAACTCATTAACTTCTCATAAAACTGTTCTGTTAACTGGTACAGTATTTTAAATGTTGAAATGTATTTGAAATGTATTTCCTTTTAAAATTTGCATTGTTTTTCTTCAGAAACTGAATGATTACATTTTCAGTTTTGTACAGTATATGTAGAGACTTTGTATTTTGTCTTTCAAAATAAAACTTTAATTTGCAATCGTGAGCATCCTTTAACACTTATTTTTTTTGTTTTTTATAACCTGTAAAATAACAAGCGTTTCTCTGCAGAACTTTTAGGCTAGTATTTTATTTTTTAGCACTTTATTGAATGCGTTTGATAATCTAGGAAAAATCTGTAAAAGGACAGTGTTCCTCTGTACACTGTTTAGTGATATCACTTTATTTAATTGGTCAGAAATAATCTTAGAAAAATCCATAAAATAACAATTTTACACTGTTAAAAAATAAAGAAACTGTCAAATGACCTGCAGTAGAGGCTGCCAAAAAAAACCCATAAAACTGAAGTAAATAAAAAATGGGACAAACCACGCTCATGTTGATGTAATGTGGAATATATGCCTTAAATACGGGACGATTCTATGGGAAAATACAAGCTAAAATACAGTTCCCTGCAAAATCTTTTTCAAAGAAAAAAATCATGATACTAACCCTAACTTGTAAGATAAAAATTGTTTTTTTTTATTTTTCAATTGCTCCTCAAGAATTCCTCCTAAGGAATTTTTTTACACAAATTTACATCTGAATTAGGGCTGCACGATATATTGCATGCGATAGTCATGCACATCTCGTCAGTAAAGCTGGTTCTGTGATTATAAATAAAACTTATAAAAACCCATAAAACTGAAGTAAATAAAAAATGGGACAAACCACGCTCATGTTGATGTAATGTGGAATATATGCCTTAAATACGGGACGATTCTATGTTAATATAAAGCCCTGTTTGCAAATGTGCGCTAATATTGCCAACTTGCAAAATTATGACAGACTGCTGATATTACTGAACTCATAGTGTGAAATATCCCAAAACATTGCTTTTGGTACCATATAATAAATTGCTCAGTCAGTTGTTTGTTCTCTCACTTTTGTGTACATACAACAGACCCAAGTAAATGTTTAATTTTTCTATGTGTTCACATCCTCACTGCCTTTTAGCATTAACACCAGGAAGGATTTAGGTTTTGAAATTGCGCAATATCAGTTTTGTCTCCAGAAGATAAAAACATAGCAGTTTGGGTGGGCCCATGATCTTCCATCTAGCATCACAGTAAGGCAAGGCAAGGCAAGTTTATTTATATAGCACATTTCATACACAGTGGTAATTCAAAGTGCTTTACATAAAAGAAAGTGAAATAGTCATTCACAGCAATTCACGAGTTCACACTTACATATAATTTGAAGGGGTAAAGTTTAATGCGTGTTTGGCGTGCTGTCCGGGGGGAGGGCTCCGAACTCAGAGCTCGGCCCGAACCCAGAGTACTCCCCCCCCCTATGTAAGTGCTTAGGACTAGAAGTGTGGAGAAGGGGTGGTGGAGGGATGCTGAAAAACTGACAATGGAATGAGGTGAGACTGCTGAGTGTATATATACACCTCTTACCATTGATTGCTGAGTGCTCTCCACTTGTGTTAATTATCTGAACGTGCTCCTCCCGAACTTTGTTAATAAAACATCATTTCACGAGTTCACACTTACATATAATTTGAAGGGGTAAAGTTTAATGCGTGTTTGGCGTGCTGTCCGGGGGGAGGGCTCCGAACTCAGAGCTCGGCCCGAACCCAGAGTACTCCCCCCAAAAAGGCTAAGAGCAGAGGACAGCCGCCGAACTAAAGACCCCCCAAATGAGTGCCGAGTTTGGCGGGCTGGTATCTCGAAAAAAGGTTCTGGATGTTTGGCCAGGGGGTCCGTGATGGCGGCTCACTGAGCCTGGACTGACGGGCCCTGCTGGCCTGCAACGGGGAGCAGTTGTAATTTGGAGCGACCGATCGGGAGAGTTTGCGCCTTCTTTCTCCGCTGTGAGACCAATGTTCGCTGGACAGAAAGAGGAAACAGGGAAAGAGGAAAATGAGAGCTTGACTGGGAGATTTTCTCACACTGCGTCCACTGTGAGACCAAATGCTCACTGGACGAAAGAGAAAACGCAAGTGCTCTACCGGGAAAGTTCTCGCTGCGTGCGCTGCGAGACCAAATGCTCACTGGACAGAAAGAGGAAACGGGAAAGAGGAAAATGAGAGCTTGACTGGGAGATTTTCTCACACTGCGTCCACTGTGAGACCAAATGCTCACTGGACGAAAGAGAAAACGTAAGTGCTCTACCGGAAAGTTCTCACTGCGTCCGCTGAGAGACCAAATGCTCGCTGGACAGAAAGAGGAAACAGGGAAGAAGAAAATGGGAGCTTGACCGGGAGATTTTCTCACACTGCGTCCGCTGTGAGACCAAATGCTCGCTGGACGAAAGAGAAAACGTAAGTGCTCTACCGGGAAAGTTCTCACTGCATCCGCTGCGAGACCAAATGCTCGCTGGACAGAAAGAGGAACAGGGAAGAAGAAAATGGGAGCTTGACCGGGAGATTTTCTCACACTGCGTCCGCTGTGAGACCAAATGCTCGCTGGACGAAAGAGAAAACGTAAGTGCTCTACCGGAAAGTTCTCACTGCGTCCGCTGCGAGACCAAATGCTCGCTGGACAGAAAGAGAGACTGTTGAAGTAGTTGGACCTGTGCTGCTAGCGGTGATAGCCTCGCGCTAGTGTCTGCGACAGGAGCTGGAGGCCGCTGAAAAGGAAAAGGGTTATAACAGCGGGAGTATAAAACTGAGTGGTTGTGGGGAGTAGGGTTGTCACGATACCATAAAAATGTCTTACGATACTATACCAGCTGAAGTATCACGATACCAAGTAGTATCACAATACCATGCAGTATTGTGTTAATTTAAAATTCAATTCTACAAAATGAATCACAATTTCATAAATAAATAGATGTAAATAAAAACAGAGAATGTTTTCTCTGAATACTTAATTAATGTGAATGAATGACTGGCTATTGTTATCCATGAAATGATCCAAACAAATCTTAGCACTGCACATAAGCTGCATGAAGTGACATCCAGATGTGGCATTTATACATTTAGACTGTATTTATAATTGCATAAACAAAGTTATGAGATTAATGTTTTAAATACTAAATTCTGAATATAGAAATATGTTGGAAAATAATGTAATATGCCTACTTTTAGATGGGAAACCTCAAACAGTCAGCAGGTGGCAGAAGTTCGTGATTGAATCACTGAGTCATTCAAACGATGCTTTCAAAAACGGCTGAATCATTCAGAAGCGAATCGAATGACTGTTTTTATGAATGGCTCAGTGAATCAGAGACGACGCAGATTCGGATTCGAACACAGAAACGAAACAAAAACATCACTCTTGCTCGTGTCAAATTTCCAAGTTAGTAGCATGTATATTAAAACATAACATTATAAATGAATAAATTACACATATACATATATATATATATATATATAATGATAAGAACCAAGTGCAAAGCGCCATGTTGATGAATGGAACTGCGTTCCTGATCGCAAAGATGCTTCCAAAAACGAACTAGTTCACCTGTCCTAGAAGTGGTCAAATGAATAAAACTGCGAGAATACTTTCTTGCAAGATATTATGATGTTGAATAAGTGATGGTTGATCTGCTGTTTTTAAAAATGACATCAGACGGTCTGAATCAGACCCTTCTTCTGATAAACTGCAGCATGAACAACGACGTGCGAGAGCAACTTCTCATTGCAAACTGAACTGAAGCGTCGGGAAACACTCAATACAATATAAGGTGTATACTATACACAGACTAAACTACACAGAGCACAGCAGAAAGACATTTGGCAATCAACTTGTAATGTTTCTGCTGGCATGCATGTTCAACGTTTGAACGTTTAAAACAGTGTTGCTGCCGTGCATACTACATATCTTACGGTACTACCTTATGGACGATACTACCGTTTAAAAAATGCGATGGCACCGCGGGTATTTTTGAGCTTTAGCATCGCGATACTACCGTAGTACCGGTGCATCGTGCAACCCTAGTGGGGAGGCCGCTGGGCCCGGCTGTATGCGGCGCTGTGGCAGCAGAAGCCGTGGTTGAGGGCTGGGCCTCATTGAGAGGTGGGAGTGCCATGGCGGAATCTGGTGCGCGGCCCAGGCTTGCTGAAGGCCTGTTGCTGCATCTTGATGGGCGAAGCGATCCGGATCCTGTGCGGGAAGACAACGGTGGTGACTGGGCAGGCGATTTTTGGGCCCTGCGGGCTTTGCTCTGCCTGTGAGTCGTCTTTGCTGAAAAACTGACAATGGAATGAGGTGAGACTGCTGAGTGTATATATACACCTCTTACCATTGATTGCTGAGTGCTCTCCACTTGTGTTAATTATCTGAACGTGCTCCTCCCGAACTTTGTTAATAAAACATCATTAAAAACAAGGAATTAAAAATAATAAAAACAAGGAATTTTAAAATGTTATAGAAATTGATTTAAAATGAAATTTAAAACAGTTAAATAGAAAATGATTATACATAAAATACAGTGCAGTCAGTTCGGACGTAGCACAGTGTTCATTCAACAAATGCACAGCTAAACAGATGAGTTTTCAGTCTGGATTTAAATGTGCCTAATGTTTTAGCACATCTGATCTCTTCTGGAAGCTGGTTCCAACTGCGGGCGGCATAATAGCTAAAAGCGGACTCCCCTTGTTTTGTGTGAACCCTTGGTATTTCTAACTGACTCGATCCTAATGATCTGAGTGGTCTGTTAGGTTTATATTCAGTGAGCATATCTGCAATGTATTTAGGTCCTAGGCCATTGAGTGACTTATAAACGAGTAAAAGTACTTTAAAATCAATCCTAAATGTAACTGGAAGCCAGTGTAAGGACCTGAGGACTGGTGTGATATGCTCAGATTTTCTGGTTCTAGTCAGAATCCTGGCAGCAGCGTTCTGGATGAGCTGCAGCTGTCTAATGGTCTTCTTTGGTCTTCTTTGGAAGGCCGGTGAGGAGACCATTACAATAATCCACCCTGCTGGTGATAAAGGCATGAACAAGTTTCTCCAAGTCGTGACTGGAAACAAAACATCTAATTCTTGCAATGTTTTTGAGATGATAGTATGCTGATTTAGTTACTGCTTTGACATGACTACTGAAGCTAAGGTCTGTCTCCAGAATCACCCCAAGATTTCTGACTTGATTTTTAGTTGTTTGACCCCTAGAGTCAAGGTATGCATTCACCTTGAGAACTTCATCTTTGTTTCCAAATGCAATGACTTCAGTTTTCTCCTTGTTTAGCTGAAGAAAGTTTTGGCACATCCAACTGTTAATTTCATCAATGCATTGGCAGAGGGAGTCAATGGGGCTATAGTCATTTGGAGATAAGGCCAGGTAGATCTGGGTATCATCAGCATAGCTGTGATAGGCAATGTGGTTCTTCCTCATTATCTGACTTAGTGGGAGCATATACAGGCTAAACAAGAGCGGTGCAAGAATTGAGCCTTGTGGGACTCCGCATGTCATGGACGTCCACTTAGACTTATGCTCTCCTATACTCACATAATAACCTCTCCCTTCTAAGTATGACCTGAACCATTTGAGTGCCAACCCAGAAAGCCCGACCCAGTTTTCCAGTCTCTAGAAGTATGTTATGATCGACAGTGTCAAACGCAGCACTAAGATCTAGCAGTACCAGCACTGATATTTTGCCAGAATCAGAATTAAAGCGAATATCATTTATTATCTTAATGAGTGCTGTCTCTGTGCTGTGATGCACACGGAAACCAGATTGAAAATTATCCAGGTATTCATTTGAGTTTAAGTAGTTGTTCAGCTGATTAAAAACTATCTTTTCAATAATCTTACCTATGAAAGGAAGATTTGATATTGGTCTATAGTTGCTCAACATGGTGCTATCAAGATTGCGCTTTTTCAGAAGGGGCTTAACAACTGCAGTTTTCAGGGAGTTTGGAAAAGTCCCAGAAAGAAGTGAGGTGTTCACCACTTCTAAGAGATCTACTTCCAAACAGTTAAGCACACTTTTGAAAAAAGATGTAGGAAGTGTGTCGAGATAGCAGGTTGACGATTTAAGACGCTGTACTATTTCTTCCAAAATTTTGCTATCAATTGTTTCAAAAACAGACATAGTCACTTCTTTTTGAGATTGCGGTCGAATCTGTGTGACCTCTGTATTACAGGAGGATGTGCCAATCTCCTTTCTGATATTACTGATCTTCTCTGAAAAGAAGGAAGCAAACTCATTGCATTTGCTGTCGGAGAGCATTTCACTAGGAATCTGACTTGGGGGGTTTGTCAGTCTCTCAACAGTAGCAAAAAGAGTACGAGTGTCGTTTAAGTTACTGTTTATAAGGTTTGAGAAGAAGGTCTGTCTAGCTGTGGCTAGTTCCACATTGAAAGCATGAAGGCTGTCTTTATAGATGCTATAGTGAATTTCAAGTTTCGTCTTCCGCCACATCCGCTCAGCTTTTCTGCATTGCCTTTTCATACTCTGAACTGCTGTTGATTTTCTCCAAAATGATTTTTGTCTGCCTATCTTCTTGCTGACCTTTATCGGAGCTATATCATCAATAACATTCTTAACTTTTGAGTTAAATGAATCCAGGAGAAGATCAACAGAGTCTGCAGAAATGCTTGGTGTTGAAGATATAGCCTCCATAAATAGCACACTAGTGTTCTCATTAATGCATCTCTTTCTGACAGAGACAGATCTAGATTCAGTGGTGACAGAGATCAGTATATCAAAGAAAATACAGAAATGATCAGACAGTGCTACATCCTTAATAACAATGGATTAAATGTTTAGACCTCTACTGATGAGTAAATCTAGAGTGTGTCCACGATTGTGTGTGGGTCCATGCACATGCTGAATCAGGTCAAAAGTGTTTAAAACAGTTATAATTAATTTTGTAGTTTTGATTTCAGCATTATCTATATGAATATTAAAATCCCCTGCAATAGCAAAACAGTCAAACTCTGAGGAAATCATTGATAACAGTTCTGTGAACTCTTCAACAAAGGCTGGAGAGTATTTTGGAGGCCTGTAAATGATGATAAACAGAATGCGTGGGGCACCTTTCAGCACAATACCTAGATATTCAAAAGACAAGTACTGACCAAATGACACTTGCTTGCATTGATAAACATCTTTAAATAGAGCAGCTACACCTCCACCTCTCCTAACAGTCCTGCAGACACTTATAAAATTAAAGTTAGGAGGGGCTGTTTCATTTAGGACTGTTGCACTGCAGCTGTCTTCAAGCCATGTTTCATTTAGAAACATAAAATCCAGGTTGTTTGTGGTTATTAAATCATTGATCACAAATGATTTATTTTTTAGTGAGCGAATGTTTAAAAATGCTAACTTGATGGAATTACATTTTGTCTCTACAACAATCTTAGATTGATGCATTACAGGCCGCAGATTAGATGGGTCAGCCGTACAGCTTGAGAAGGCCTTAGACTTTCTATCACATGATAAAACAGAAATAGAGAAGGCTACAGGCATACTGGGTTCCCGCTTGTTTTGTAAACATTTGTGAATGTTGCTGCTAATATAGCGGGGACCCGACACATATCACTGAGAGCTGTTATCAGTTGTTTTTGGTTCACCTACAGCCGATGGAGGAGGGTTTGGGCCCTGGCGTTGTGGCAGCGGTCGGAGAGCTCTCACAGGAGGAGGGAGAGCTGGGCCTCCAGTCTTTGGTGGTTGGGGGGCCCGCCGTTTTTTTGTTGATATCTGGGGGCTTGCAGAGAGTTTGGTCCCAGCATACACCAGTTCCTCCATTTTCTGTGAAAAGCTTAGAAGTGGAGATGCTGGAGAGAGGGATAGTGTGTCTGGTGAGCGGGGCTCTAGCTCTGGTGTTTCCGGTGACTGTGATGTGTTGTCCTGGCTTCCCAGGCTGTTTTCCAGAAAGTCGTCCTTGGGTGTTGAGTCTTGGAGCTGTTGTAATACGTCACAGTCTGCATGTGATGAGCTCTGTGGGCGGGGCTCAGCCGGGATGTCCATGAGCAATGCTTGTTTTGGCTGCGCGGCGTTATCAGTGTCCTTGTGGGATTCTTCAACCACATGATGACTCGGAAGCTGATATGAAGTCCTGTGGTCACTCATATTCTGTTCAGGTGAGTGTGTGAGTGGATTGGCACACACCACCGAAGGATGACGGAGGGAGAAAAATAAATTGTCCTTTAGCACTCTTGTACCAAGTTTGTTTGGGTGGAGGCCATCCAGTTTAAACAGTTGTCTGTGGCCCCAGAAAATATTGAAGTTGTCGATGAAGTTGACTCCTTTTGTACTGCAGGTTCTTTGTAGCCATGTATTCAGCCCAAGCAACCGTGAAAACATGTTAGTTCCCCTTGCTGGGAGTGGTCCACTGATGAACGACTGAACTTCAAGTCTTTGAAGTGTTTCAAAGAGTTCACTGAAATCTTGCTTAAGCAGTTCTGACTGCCCTTTCCGAATATCATTCTTCCCCACATGGATGATGACTCGATTTGCAGTCTTGTGCTTCATCACAATGTTCCGAAGTTCCTTGTTCACATTAGAGACGGTTGCTTGAGTAAAGCAGCAGTTAGTTGTAGTCCTGCTACTGATGTTTCTAATAATAGAGTCACCCACTATAAGAGTCCTGGGCTCGGCTGCGCTCTGAGCTGAATGCCGCTGTCTGCTCGACATTGAGCGCCGGTTAGTAGCAATGTTAGCTGCTGGCTGATTCGATCCAAGTTTTGTCACATTTTGGGATTCCTCATCCACATTCATCAATGCTTCAAATCTGTTCTCAAGATGTATAGGGGTTGTAGAATACCAGTGTTTACAATGTCTTGTCATAGCCGTATCTGGGGTAGAGGATGCTACAGCAGCAATACGAGATACTCGTGACAATCTGATGTCTCGAGAGCCTTTGGGTCTCGCTCCCTGTTTGTGCCATCGATTAGTCCGTCGATCAGTTTCGGCTTGTTCCTCTACACTTGGTATAAACTGTTGAGATTCACTAGATTCACAGGACTCACCGGCTGTATGCTGAGGGGGTCCGTGGTGACCATCTGCTGTATGTTCCGTCTGTTTTGGAAGTCCAGCAAGTAACTTTGTTTCAAGAACCGCAATCCTTTGTAGAATTTTGTGGCAGTTCATGCAGCAAGTAGATTCCACTAGAGGCATTTTCTCTCGTCTGTTTGAATGTAGACAGCTGTTTTTTTCTGTCTCCGGAATGTAAACTGCTGGCAGTGGGAGGCAAAGAGTCCTCTTTTTCCAAAAAATGTGTTGTTTGAGCACTGTGCTGATCTGCTGAAGTTAAAATCTTAGAGAGATCTGAGAAAAGAACAAAAATAGGGAGCAAAGCGCAGAGCAATAAGCAAGAGCGTCCGAACAGTAGCAAAGCTGGAAGCGGAAAAAAACGCTTCCAGTAAAAAAAAAAAAATTAGTTACATTTATATAGCGCTTTTCAAGGCACTCAAAGCGCTTTACATACAAGGGGGAATCTCCTCAACCACCACCGATGTGCAGCATCCACCTGGATGATGCGACGGCAGCCATAGTGCGCCAGAACGCCCACCACACACCAGCTTACTGGTGGAGAGGAGACAGAGTGATGAAGCCAATCAGTGTATGGGGATGATTAGGAGGCCATGATGGTCAGAGACCAATGGGCAAATTTGGCCAGGATGCCGGGGTAACACCCCTACTCTTTTTCGAAGGACATCCTGGGATTTTTAATGACCACAGAGAGTCAGGACCTCGGTTTAACGTCTCATCCGAAGGACGGTGCTTTTTACAGTATAGTGTCCCTGTCACTATACTGGGGTGTTAGGACCCACACAGACCACAGGGTGAGCACCCCCTGCTGGTCTCACTAACACCTCTTCCAGCAGCAACCTAGTTTTTCCCAGGAGGTCTCCCATCCAGGTACTGACCAGGCTCAACCCTGCTTAGCTTCAGTGGGAAACCGGTCTTGGGCTACAGGGTGATATGGCTGCTGACGAACCAATGTGACATCTACATTAGATATGACAAACCTAACACAAACTTTAACAAGCGGTTCATAATATGTTATGTGTAATTAATTATTTGGACATTTAACTCCTCTTCCTTTTGTATTCACAGTTTGATGACAAATGTGGTAATGGCCAGTTTCAATAGGGATGTAATGCAATGTCTGTCCAATGTTGGAGGTTGAAGTCAATTTAACTTTGGGTTCTGAAGTCAACCCGATTTTCATTTTCAACCAAAATGCAATGTTTGTCCACCGTTGGAGGCTGACGAAAATCAGGTTGACATCAGAAATTAATGTCAGATTGACGTCAACCTCTAATGTTGGATAGATGTTGCATTTTTCATTTTCAACCAAAATGCAACATCCGTCCAACGTTAGAGATTGATGTCAATTTGACGTTGGGTTCTGACATCAACCCAATTTTCATTTTCAACCAAAATGCAACGTCTGTCCAACATTGGAGATTGATGTCAATTTGATGATGGGTTCTGAGGTTAATCTGACGTTGGGTTCTGACGTCAACCCGATTTTCATTTTCAACCAAAATGCAACTCTTTCCAACGTTGGAGATTGACGTCAATTTGACGATGGGTTCTGACGTTGGGTTCTGACGTCAACCTGATTTTCATTTTCAACCAAAATGCAACATCTGTCCAACGTTGGAGATTGACGTCAATTTGATGATGGGTTCTGACGTAGGGTTCTGACATCAACCTGATTTTCATTTTCAACCAAAATGCAACGTCTGCCCAACGGTGGAGATTGACGTCAATCTGACGTTGGGTTCTGACGTGGCGCTGTTAGCTCTAGTCTGTGGACTGTTTCATCCTGTCAAAGACTGACTAAACCTCGAGCCAATAGCATTCGAGTATGAGATGAGACGGAGCATGTGATTTGTTTAATGTAGTGAACGAATACGCCCTTCACTGACCGAGTTGCTCTGAACGAGAGAGAGATCTCGTTCGTGAACTAGTTGAATGAACTGGTACATCTTGTTCGTGAACGTAAGAACCAGTTGTTGAACGATAATGATGGCACACAGGTTGAGCTCGGCTCGTGTAGTTCGGCATATTTGCAGCAAAGAAAGAAATTTACATTTTACCATTGTAATGAAAACTGACCCACTACTGTGTTTTAGACTTAGTTTTGTGGTATATTTTGCACTTTGAACAATTTACCTGTTTTTATTTACAATTCACTTACAGTTTACTGTACAGAGTACTGAACGAGTAACGAGAGAGATCTTGAGAGAATTGCTCAAAGTGCCAATACCACAAAACTAAGTCTAAAACACCTAGTGGGTTTTCTTTACAATGGTAAAGTGTAAATTTCTTTCTTTGCTGCAAATATGCCAAACTGCACGAGCCGAGCTCGCCATATCGTTCAACAACTGGTTCTTTTCATTCACGAACGGTTGTTACTGAACGAACACGCCCATCACTGACCGAGGTGCTGTTTTGAGTCTGTACGAGAGAGAGAGATCTCGTTCGTGAACGAATTAAACGAACTGGTACATGTCGTTCGTGAACGAATGTGTGCGGGTAGGTCGGTCATTTGAGTCAGTCTCGTTCAGCAATCAGCAGAAAGCGGATGCAAAGCGCAGTTACTGTGCACATACACTTGTTTATATATTCACATTTAACATACAGAACATAACTCCACGACACATTTAACATCCGAGATTTATGAATGTGTTAACGTCTGACCAAACAATTAAAAATGTTAATTATGCATTGTATGCATTATTAAGATGTTTTGGTCATCTGAACAATTTAGACTTATTTATTTAATGAGTAGATTAGGCACACATTTTAATAAAGCCAAATCAGTTTTTTGTAACAAGTAAATACAGTACGTTCGTTGAGACATAATAACACACAATACACTCTTTTTCGCCACCTGCTGGCGTATTTATGTAATATGAAGAAATGGTCACTGAACGAATCAGTGAACGAATCTGAACGAATCATTTTAGTGAATGAACTGATAGTGAACGAATCTCTTGAAAGAATCAAAATTTCCATCACTAATTAGTAGAGACTAGTAGAGAAGGTAAAGAGAGTTGTGAGAAAATAAGATGCATGTCAGATCCGCGTCACTTTCAACAGCAGCAGCTTTTAAAGCAATAGCAGGACAATTAGCTAATAACCAGCTGCTGTGATGTCTATTAATCCAAGAACAAAAGAAAAATCAATAACTTTTATAGCTTTAAGGGGTTCATCTATATTTAATTTAGAATTAGTGTTTGGTTACTATTCATTTTCTGTATATTTCTGCTGAACGGCACAGGAAGCTAAATATGTCATTTATTATAATGGGTTCATGTGAAGATTGTTTTAAGTTCACTTAAATTAGAAGTTAAGTCTAATAAATGTTAAAATTGATAGCTGTCAATTATACTGTAATGCTGAATGGCTACACTCAATGGTTAAATATTAAGGGGAAAAAAACAATTTTATAGAGACATCAGTAGTATTGAAATCAGTGATGCTGGCCTTCAATCATAAAAAAGATGCCATTAAAGAAATATAAAAAATATATTGTCTTTATGTTGTTTGTACATTGTACATTTGAAGATTGAATGTGAAATTATAGCAATATAAAAGTATATTTAAAAACTTTAATGTTAGGTGGGATTAATCGCAATTAATTTTAGAAAAATGTGCGATTAATTAGTTGTTTTTTTTTAATCGATTGACAGCACTAATATATATATATATATATATATATATATATATATAGAGGCTAACAATAGACTAACGATCTTATTTCCAGGTTTATGTTTTGTTATGTGGACCATTATTTTGTCATTCTCTTCTGTTTACTTCACTTCCTGTTTCTTATGCGATTTAGTTTCGGTTTCATTGGTTTCTGAATATGACCTCGTTACATCGTAACACATACACACACAGATTATATATATTATATATATACACAAACATACATACATACACTATAGGGACAAAAGTATTGGGACACCCTCTTCTTTAGAACAAAAAAAGGCACTTCCAAAACTGTGGCAACGAAGATAGAAACATAATTAATTTATTTAAAAATTGTATTTCCATCTCTGTTGCAACAGTTTTGGAAGTGTCTAAAATAAATGCACCCATATGTACAAGTCATTGGTGTTTGGTGATGAGTTTTTGGCTCAAGGTCTGCATTTACAGTCACACCAGAGGTGTTAAACTGGGATTAGGACTTGGTTTTATGCAGACCAGTCAAGTTCTTCCACACTGACTCAATCAATCATTTCTTTTTGAACCTTGCCTTATACACAGAGACATTGACATGTTAGAATAGAAAAGAGTCCTGTCCAAACTGTTGCTATAAAATTAGAAGCAAACAAGTCCCTAGAATATCATTATATGCTTAAAAATTAAGATTTGCACTCATGGAAATTACTAAAGTAGTCAAACCTGTTCATTAGAAGGGGGCGACCCAATACTTCTGGACATATAGTGTGTATATATATTAGTGCTGTCAATCGATTAAAAAATTGAATCGCGTTAATCACAGTCCTGGACTGTGATTAATCATGATTAATCACAAATTTAAAATATTAGGATTTACCTGTAAATGTGTTGAAATAAAGAAATGCATGACAAACTAGTTTAAAAAAACATAACCTTTCACACTTCTGCCAGGTATGAGACATAATCCTTATTATTCTTTTATCATTATTCTTTTGTTTTTATTTAGCCATTATCAGTCTTTATACTGGCAATAAAATGTTTACCAAGCCACATCGCTTCAATCCCAGGATACATTTACCCAACTATTATCAAAAGTATTTCTAAATAAATACAACAAAACATTTTCTTGTGACCTTACGTGAAGTATTATGACAAAATGCATTATGAAGAATAATTGGACCTGTTCTGGTGCATTAGAGCTAACATTAGCATCATAAGACAATTTATGAGATTAATAGTACACTTTTACTCAGAACTCACTTCAAACCACCATCGAGTGTTTGTAATAAATTCCTTTTGCGATCACATGTGGAATTTGGATGTTTACTGTTGTTAAAATATGCTCTTTATAGCCTTTTATATCGCTGCAAAAATGAGCATTTCAGATGTAAGTTACATATTCATCTCAAGAAAATCACATAGAAACCATATCCTATCATAACCGTGTGTTTATTATCTTCTATAATCTATAGTGGCTGTTGTCATGTTTATTTCTGCTGTGTTGTATGCTCTGGCTGAAACTCACGTTGTTTGTGATGATGTTACAAGCGTCTCTCCGTTCTGAAGTTGCCAGGTATACATTCCAAGTATGATACACATTAGTAAAAGGATCTATTTTCATTTTTATTTGTCTATATACACTTTGGGCGGCCGCGGTAGATTATAAAAGTAGCCCGAAAACCCGCAACCCACGGCTCTGTAATTTTTCCCACGACTGTATTTTCAAAATAGCCCACGCCCACTTGTGCCTGTGTGTGTGCCACAGCCGCTACCCTGGCAACACTGGTTCACTCTACGCTCATCACACACTGACAGATAACCTTCCGCGCTGCGACGACGGGAAGAAGTTGGGGTCAAACCTTATCAAACGATTAATTTGCGTTAAAAAAATATTAACGCGTTAAATTTTTTAGATTAATCACATGCGTTAACGCGTTAAAGTTGACACCCCTAATATATATATATATATATATATATATATATATATATATTTTAGGGGTGGCACGGTACATGTATTCGTACCGAACCGTCACAGTTCGGGCATCTCGGTTCGGTGCATGAGGCCTTACGAAGAATACAGGCAATTCACCCCCAATCCAGAAGGGGGCGCCCGCAGTAATGCAACGCTGTTTGAGAACCGCCAGCAGAAGAACAGCGAATGCCATGAGTTGCACACTTGAAAACAATGTGCTGATTCTGAGCGCGTCTCTCACATAGACTGACAAAGGAGTATACTTTAAAGGCTTGCGCACTCAACTGTACTGTTACGAAATGGTGCTTTGTGCTCGTGTATCCTTCCATATTTGCGAAGTAACGTATCTGAATGCTAAACTATTATTTATTATGTAAATGATAGGCTTTGTACTTCAGTCGCGTTCCAGCGGTGACACAGAGGCGGGTGCGCTGATGTTTGGTTCACTGTATTTTATTTTGATAAAGTACCAACTGTGCTGTCAAGTTAGCAATGCTGGAACTGATGTGTGTGTTTGTGTGTGTGTGTGTGTGTGTGTGTGTGTGTGTGTATACGCTCCGGCGCGATCACTTCAACGGTTTCCTTATACCAGCAGAATCAACTTTAAACACACATTGTCTTATTAATAATCACTGTATAAAGGTCTGCTTTTATTTGTGTACACTCACAACGAAAACAGATTGTATATATATAACATGTAATAATATTTACTATTTTCACATCTAGATTGTAATTGTAATTTGCACTACTGTCTGTTCAAAATAAATGAAAAGAAACTGAGCATAGAAGATTTCTTTTTTTTTACCTGTTGTACCGAATTCGTATCGAACCGTGACCCCCGAACCGAGGTACGTACCGAACCGTGACATCTGTATACCGTGCCACCCCTAATATATATATGCGGTAATACCGCGTACCGCGCTATTGAGCCACTCAAAATTACCGCAAGGGAAATTCCTTCACCGCGACAGCCCTAGTGTGTTCCACGTTTAGTGTCAGGTGTTCATGAGATGGATTGCCTGAGGGAAGAAACTGTTCCTGTGTCTGGTCGTTCTAGTTCTCAGAGCTCTGTAGCGTCGACCAGACGGCAACAGTTCAAAGAGGGAGTGTGCTGGATGTGAGGGGTCCAGAGTGATTTTACCAGCCCTTTTGCTCACTCTGGATAAGTACAGTTCTTGGAGAGTGGGGAGGGTTGTACCAATGATTCGCTCAGCAGTCCGGACTACCCTCCGTAGTCTTCTGAGGTCAGATTTGGTAGCTGAGCTGAACCAGACAGTTATTTAAGTGCAGAGGACGGATTCAATGATGGCAGAGTAGAACTGGTTCAGCAGCTCCTGTGGCAGGTTGAACTTCCTCAGCTGGCGAAGGAAGTACAGCCTCTGCTGGCCCTTTTTCACAATGGACTCAATGTGATTGTCCCACTTCAGGTCCTGAGAAATTGTGGTGCCCAGGAATCTGAATGACTCCACTGCAGTCACAGTGCTGTTCATGATGGTGAGTGGGGGGAGAGCAGGGGGGTTTCTCCTGAAGTCCATGATCATCTCCACAGTTTTGAGCGTGTTAAGCTCCAGGTTGTTAAGACTGCACCAGACAGCCAGCTCCTTAACCTCCTGTCTGTAAGCAGACTCGTCACCATCCTGGATGAGGCCGATCAGTGTGGTGTCGTCTGCAAACTTCAGAAGCTTGACAGAGGGGTCTTTAGATGTGCAGTCGTTGGTGTACAGGGAGAAGAGCAGTGGGGAGAGAACACAGCCCTGAGGTGCTCCAGTGCTGATGGTGCGGGTGCTGGATGAGAATTTTCCCAGCCTCACTAGCTGCTGCCTGTCTGTCAGGAAGCTGGTGATCCACTGACAGACGGAGGTGGGGACGGAGAGCTGAGTTAGTTTATTCTGAAGTGTGTCCGGGATGATGGTGTTAAAAGCGGAGCTGAAGTCTACGAACAGGATCCTCACATAAGTCCCTGGTCTGTCCAGATGCTGCAGGATGAAGTGCAGTCCCATGTTGACTGCATCATCCACAGACCTGTTTGATCTGTAGGCAAACTGCAGGGGGTCCAATAAGGGTCCAGTGGAGGCCTTCAGATAAGCCAAAACCAGTCTTTCAAATGATTTCATGGCCACAGACGTTAGAGCCACAGGTCTGTAGTCATTAAGTCCAGTAATTTTGGGTTTCTTTGGGATGGGGATGATGGTGGAGCGTTTTAAGCATGAGGGGACTTCGCACAGCTCCAGTGATCTGTTGAAGATCTGTGTGAAGATGGGGGCCAGCTGGTCAGCACAGGTTTTTAGGCAGGCTGGTGACACACCGTCTGGGCCTGGTGCTTTCCTTCTTTTGTTCTTTCTGAAGACCTGGCGGATGTCATCTTCACTGATCTGGATTGCAGGTGTGGGGAGAGGGGGGTTGCTGGAGGTGCTAATGGTTGTGTGGAGAGGTGTTCAGGGCGGACTTTATTAAAGTCCCGAGAATGATTAAAACAGAGTCCGGGTGTTGTTGCTCACTCTCTGTGATCATATCAGCTAGTTTCTGTAAAGCTGAGCTCACGTGCACTTGCGGTGGAATGTAGACACTCCCCAGAATGAACGAACAAATCTCCCGCGGCGAATGTGGGGTGTTTTTTCAAACCTGCAATAGAACTCATTCAGATCGTCTGCTAGTTGTTGATTCTCCACAGTGCTGGGGGATGGTGTCTTGTAACTGGTGATATCTTTCATACCTTTCCACACTGAAGCAGAATCACTGGAAGAGAATTTGTTCCTTAGCTTGCCAGAATAATTCCTCTTTGCCACTCTGATCTCCTTTTCCAGTGTCTATTTGGCCTGTTTATACAAGACTTTATCCCCCTTTCTGTAAGCATCTTCTTTGGCCTGACGGAGCTGTCTGAGTTTTGCAGTGAACCTTGGTTTGTCGTTGTTATAAGTTAGATGAGTCCTGGTAGGAATGCACATATCCTCACAGAAACTGATATAAGATGTTACGGTCTCTGTGAGCTCGTCCAGATCACTTGAGGCAGTTTCGAAAACAGTCCAATCAGTGAGGTCGAAACAGGCTTGTAAAACCCGCTCTGTTTCATTAGTCCATCTTTTAACAGTTCTTAATACAGGCAGACCTGAGTTTCTGCCTGTAGGTCGGTATAAGATGAACCAAACAGTGATCAGAGAGTCCTAAAGCTGTTCGTGGGACAGAGTGATATGCATCTTTTATTGCTGTGTAACAGTGATCCAATATATTACTGTCTCTGGTGGGACATGTGATGTGCTGTCTGTATTTTGGCAGTTCGCGGGAGAGATTTGCTTTATTAAAGTCCCCGAGAATGATTAAAACAGAGTCCGGGTGTTGTTGCTCACTCTCTGTGATCATATCAGCTAGTTTCTGTAAAGCTGAGCTCACGTGCGCTTGCGGTGGAATGTAGACACTCACCAGAATGAACGAACAAATCTCTCGCGGCGAATAGAACAGCTTGCAGTTAATGAAGAGCATTTCTAGATCAGAACAGCACATCTTCTTTAACACAGTTACATCTGTACACCACCTCTCATTGATGTAAAAGCACGTACCGCCGCCGCGCGATTTCCCCGTTGATTCCGCGTCGCGATCTGCTCTGATCAGCTGGTAGTTAGGCAGATATAGCAGGCTGTCTGGTATGTCGCCATTCAGCCAGGTTTCCGTGAAACACAGAGCAGCAGAGTTAGAAAAATCACTATAAAAATTTAGTTGCTGGTCCACATTGACTTTGATAGTAGGAAAAAAATACTACGGAAGTCACTGTGGACCAGCAACTGTTTGGTTTTCCACATTCTTCAAAAGAGCGTTTATGTTTAGCAGAAGAATGAAACTCATTGAGGTTTAAAACAACTTTTGAGTGAGTAAATGATGGTATAAAAATAACACCTAAAATAACAACAATAACATTTTTATTTTTGGGTGAATTATTCCTTTAATGTTAATAAAACACCAAACACAAAGAGAAAAATCACTCTCTACTCTTGACTGAAAAACTTTAATACAGTTGCTTTAATAGGAATCAGTCTATATAGTGTTTTCTTTTTTTATATTTGTTCATTCAATTTCTTGAATGCTCCTGCTAAACACACATATTGTAGCTACCTGAAATTAAAACACTGTTTATTTTATTTGTATATTGTATGTATTTGTAATGTGTATCTTTGTTTTCATTTTTTAATAAAAAAGATAAAATAATGACAGATTTTTATCTTCACCCACTTTGGCCTAAATATCGACCATCCTTTTTTATATTTTGTTACCTTAAAAGGCTGTCTTTATAATAGGGAAATTAGTTTGGCTGTAATGCTCAAACAACTTGCAAAATAGAAAAACCAACATGATAAAGAATCGTGATATTTCTAAAATAAAAAAAAGTGATATGATATTTTTGCCATATCGCCCACCCCTATAGCCGAGGGGGACCAAACCCATCACTCAGCCCCCCCCCGGGTCCGCGATTGTGCCCTTGTAACGCCATTTCGCCCCTGCCCCTCCGGTGGCCTGTGCACGCCACTGGTCCAGAGGTGTAACACCTGAACAGCAAACAAGGTTCAGCGTGTGGCCTTTAGAATGGGTTGGAAAGTCCACATATCGCTGGAGACCAAATCTGTCCAGGCAGGAAATTAAATACCTTGTGAATGAGTTACTAGCAATGTAACTCATTCATATATGTGTCCTTACTGAAACTCTCCTTTATTTTACAAAGAGGACTATAATCTGTTTAATCGGCAACAATGAGTACATTGTGCCACTGTTATATTTACTGACCTCTACTTGGTTCTTCCTTATTTAATGAGGAAGTAAACACAACCCAAATGTACACAAATGAATGAATACAGTTTACACTGAGCACACACAATTGTATAGTGGTATTTGAGAACAGATTTATTCTCACTTGTTCTTTATACAGAATAACATTTCTATTAATTCTCCACTTAATGTGATCTGAAGAGCATCGTCCATTTTATTCCACAAGCGCGATTGTTATGAGAGCGTTCATTCAAGATCTGTCAATAATGTAATCGCCCAGGGGGCCCCACAAAATCCAGGAATTATACTATATAGGCCCATGTTCTGTGAATAATTCTATTATTATATACAGTATAACTGAGATATTATGAAAACCACAAAAAGCATGCAATTTGGTTCCATGCTTGTATATTGTACAGTATATGATATGTGTGTGTGGGGGGGGGCCACATCAATATTTTTTCAGGGGGCCCCCAATCCTCTAGCTACGGCCCTGCGTGGATGCATAAAGCCTGCTGGCTAAAGGAATGATAATGAATGTCTAGGGGAAAAAATAGCTAGAACATATTTTATTTACTTATTACTAAACTGTTTTCTGAGTCAGTGTCGGCTGCAAAGATGAAGTAGGACAATGCTGATTCGCCATCTCATATTTCCGCTGTTCGATCGCGTCACGCACTGCATTGCAAACGGTGCAGCCAAATACAGTCAACCAAATATATATACACTATAGAATCTAGTGGTTATCTAGTGGTAATCTAGATAGTGGTTAATTAAAATAGCCCGTGGTTAGTACAATCCGTGTCGTTCAGCCTGAGCTTGGGCTAAGCACATATTTGCTCATGAAGACCATGATTTTTATTTATTTTTTTGCCGGAAAGTATAAAGCCTGGTTTATATTATAGTTTGTAGCATTCAAATTCAAATTTGCCAACATTGTGAATATGGAAACATTTGGATTCGTGCCGATAATATTTTGAGATACTGATTTTTGACTTTCATTAGCTGTAAGCTCTAATCATCAAAATAAAAAAATAAAAATAAATAAAAATAAACTTTTGAAGTGTTTTACCTTACATGTAATGAATGTAAAATATATGAAAGTTTCACTTTTTGAAATAAGTTACAAGAAAAAATGAACTATTTCACCATATTGCAATTTTCTGAGATGCACCTGTATTATTTATTATGTAAACCAGGCTTTGTACTCCCCCCCCCAAAAAAAGAAGAAAAAGTCTTCTTCACATGAAAAATCATCCTCTTCACATGAGCAAATATAAAGTTGTTGTATTTCGAGAAAGACTGGCTATTTATAATGGATAATAATAATAATAATAATAATAATAATAATACAAACAATGAATAACTGACAACGTGCCACTGAATAACAAAAAATAAAAAAAGACAAGGTATCATCACAAATTTCTTGTTTGGCAAAATTAATATAAGCTATTCTGTGTCTTAAGACAAGTGAAGTTAGAAAAAGTTGGACAAAACATCTTTATTATATATGGGCAGAGGAGATCAGCCAAACCAAAAAGAAACAAAGAAAACACAATGTAATATTCATCAAACTGTACACAATGGACTGCGCACACGTCTCTAGTGCCATCTAGTGGTCGCTGATGTTCTTAGGCTCAGCTACGTGTGGATCGCGAGCTGTGTGTGTGTGTGTGTGTGTGTGTGTGTGTGTGTGTGTGTGTGTGTGTGTGTGTGTGTGTGTGTGTGGATTGGGCTAAAAGGCTAAAAGGGCGGAACTAAAGTCTCAAAACTCAAATGAATCAAATAGAATCGACTCAGAAGAGATGTGAATGAATGCACGCGTGTCGCCTGATTCACAAATGCACATTTTAATCGCTACATGCACAAATGATGATACTTTAATACAAACTATAACATTTGTATTCACAAATATGTCTCTATTTGAACAAAATTCTGCACATTAATGCAATTCTTAACTCTGCAGACACTGATTGAAAAGCATTTGTTTCAGTGTAGTGAGGCACATTTGTGAATTTTTCAAATCGTGTAAGCGTTAATGAATTAAACTGGGCTTTGTTCATTGGTAGTTGTGTGTATGAGGGTCGTGAAATGTTGTAAACTGCGAAAATTAAGTCTCAAAATCCAAATGAACCGAACAAGATTGACTCGAACAAGATGTCGATAAATGCATGCGTCACCTGATCCGCAAATGCACGGATTCCTTTTTGCATGAGCAATTTATGATATATTAATGCAGAACATAACAATTTTATTCGCAAACATGTCTGTATTTGTATAAATCGCTGCACAATCATTTAATCCCGAATTCCACAGACTCAAATTGAAAGGCATTTGTTTGTGGTTAGTAAGATACACTCATAAAATGTATGCAGTCCATGGATAATTGTGCGTGCATCTATAAATCAATTTGAGTCTAATGTCATCCCATATGAAAGCAACGTTCGTCGGCGTTTCACCTCGCCTTTTCGCATCAAGCTCAGTGTGAAACAGCCATAAGAGTGTCAGTACCAGGGTTTGAAATTAACACCCGCCAACCCGCCAAATGCGGGTAAAAATCAGCTGTGGCGGGTAACGCTGTCAAATCACTAGCCAATTTGGCGGGTTACTTTTCATAAGTTATGTTCACTCATTAATTTCTTGGGGAAGTTCATGCAAACCAAATCTGGGCAGATTTAGCACAAATAGCCTACTGAACTTGTGAGACATCATGACATTATCGAGTATACTGCAAAAACCAAACAAAACACACCTACACAGTGCACACATACACGACTACGTGATGAAGTCTGGTTAGATTGCCATTATTTCTTTTAAAATCAGCATGGTTATGTGATATTGATTTTATACATCAGTTCAATAAACAATAAGTTAATATGAAGAGACTTACATTTTAGACACCATATTGCCTGTTTTTGCTCTATTTCGCCACAAAAAAATAATTCCAAACACAGCAACAGCACTGTTTTGTGTTTCTGAGCAACATGACGATATGTTTCGTTCTTGAATGAATCAACTGTTTAAATGATTCGGTTCAATAGCAGTGACTCACTTATTAACAGTGACTTGATGCCACCTACTGGCGGTTTTAGTTTCACATTTAAAGTCCCTTTTCATTTTTTAAATAATTTCAAATATCTGTATTCAACATTTCATGTTTAAAATATCAAAACATTATTTAAGCATCTGTAACTGCAGGTTAAAGCATTCCATGTCCCTCTAAGCTGCATTAAACTGTGTAAATACATCTAAATGCCACTTCAGATGCAACTTCTGCTAAGATGAATTTTGTTGATACTGATTTTATTTGTTTAGTAACAGCCTAAATGTCTTATTATAATTGACTGATTAAATGTAAAAATTTGACTTGAGATGATGCACATGTGTATCTAAAGTGCACTTTAAAAAAAAAAGGCTTTATAAAAGTAAAAATGCCCATAAAATCAATTTAAACTTATTGGAAAAGATTAATTTCTATCACTGCTGTGAAATTACCACACAGAATATGAAGATTATCAAAAACTTTAGGAGTCAGCTGTCCACAGTCCTTAAGATATCAGCACAATAACACACTCAGCAAAATATCGTTTAGCTAATTATCTTTATCAATAAAATCCCAGAAAATATTGAGATATTATTTTTTGTCAATATCGCACACCTGTAGTACTGACACAAAATGATTTGAAACAGTTGCTTTGTCACATCCAGTGTAGACAGCCTCGAGGTTTTATTTATTTATTTATTTTTTTTGTCTAGTAGAAGTTATGAATGGCCGGTAACTTAGATATTTAGTAGCCAAATTGGCTGGTGAGTGAAAAAGTTAATTTCAGTCCCTGGTCAGTACCCTTGTGAACATCAGTTTTTGTGCAATGAAGATTATTTATAGCGTTTCTTGTTCTGTCCAATGATAGGACAGAAAAAGAACGGCTATTAATAATCTAATGTATAGCACAGTAATGGAGGCAGCAACATATGATAGATAGGACTCCTATCTATCATGTTGCTGCCTTCATTACATTTACATTTACATTTAGTCATTTAGCAGATGCTTTTTTTTTTGGAAAGTCCACATATCGCTGGAGACCAAAACTGTCCAGGCAGGAAATTAAATCCCTTGTGAATGAGTTACTAGCAATGTAACTCATTCATATATGTGTCCTTACTGAAACTCTCCTTTATTTTACAAAGAGGACTATAATCTGTTTAATCAGCAACAATGAGTACATTGTGCCACTGTTATATTTACTGACCTCTACTTGGTTCTTCCTTATTTAATGAGGAAATAAACACAACCCAAATGTACACAAATGAATGAATACAGTTTACACTGAGCACACACAATTGTATAGTGGTATTTGAGAACAGATTTATTCTCACTTCTTCTTTATACAGAATAACATTTCTATTAATTCTCCACTTAATGTGATCTGAAGAGCATCGTCCATTTTATTCCACAAGCGCGATTGTTATGAGAGCGTTCATTCAAAATCTGTCAATAATGTAATCATATTCAATTCAATTCAAGTTTATTTGTATAGCGCTTTTTACGATACAATCGTTGCAAAGCGCTTTACAGGAAATTAAGTTTCTACAATATATTTATACATTTCAGAAACTTAATATATTAACTTATAGCAAAATTTGTTAATTCTGTATGTTGTTGGGGATCAGAGGTTGGCATCCTCTGAGGTCCTCCGAGGGGTCGGCATCATCTCTTCTCAGGTGTTTGGTCATCTCAGATCATTTAAGGGCTGGATCCAGACTGAAGCTTGTGTAATTCCTAGTTACCACGGGATGTTAATCCCGTGGCAGAAAAAGAGAAACAAAGAGACATAATTAGCGTAGCTGTTGTTCCATCCAAGCTAAAATTATTTGTTCAACCCAAGCTAAAGAATAATAATGTGCATTTGATCAGATATAACTGCAGTACAAGATTATGAGATGCATTATATGAATGCATTATGTGAATGCTTGGCTAAAGAGATGTGTCTTTAATCTAGATTTAAACAGAGAGAGTGTGTCTGAACCCCGAACGTTATCAGGAAGGCTATTCCAGAGTTTGGGAGCCAAATATGAAAAAGCTCTACCTCCTTTAGTGGACTTTGCTATTCTAGGTACTACCAAGAGTCCAGAGTTTTGCGACCTTAGGGAGCGTGATGGACTGTAGCGAGATAGAAGACTAGTTAGGTACGCAGGAGCTAAACCATTTAGGGCCCTATAGGCAAGTAATAATATTTTGTAACTGATACGGAACTTGATAGGTAGCCAGTGCAGAGACTGTAAAATTGGGGTAATATGATCATATTTTCTTGACCTGGTAAGGACTCTAGCCGCTGCATTTTGGACTACCTGTAGCTTGTTTATTGAAGATGCAGGACAACCACCTAGCAGTGCATTACAATAGTCCAGTCTAGAGGTCATGAATGCATGAACTAGCTTTTCTGCATCAGAAACAGGTAACATGTTCCGTAGCTTGGCAATGTTTCTAAGATGGAAGAATGCTGTTTTTGTAACATTGGAAATATGTTTTTCAAAAGACAAGTTGCTGTCTAATATAACACCCAGATTTTTGACTGTAGAGGAAGTAAGAGAACATCCGTCTAGTTGCAAATTGTAATCCAAGAGATTCTGTGTACTGTTTTTTGGTCCAATAAGTAATATCTCTGTCTTATCTGAATTTAATAGGAGAAAATTATTGGTCATCCAATCTTTTACATTTTTAACACACTCAGTTAACTTAGATAATTTAGAAGTTTCATCTGGTCTTGTTGAGATATATAGTTGAGTATCATCAGCATAGCAATGGAAACTAATCCCGTATTTTCTAATAATATTACCAAGGGGCAACATGTATATTGAAAATAGCAGAGGACCTAGGACAGATCCTTGTGGTACTCCATACTTTACTGGTGATAATTGAGATGACTCCCCGTTTAAATAAACAAAGTGGTAGCGATCGGACAGGTAGGATCTAAACCATCTTAAAGCCTGCCCTTGAATACCCGTATAGTTTTGTAATTGATCTAGTCAAAGTCAAAGTCAAAGTCAGCTTTATTGTCAATTCTGCCACATGTACCGTACATACATACAGAGAATTGAAATTGCGTTACTCTCTTACTCCCTGGTGCATACAGATAACACTAAACACTAACAGTAGAACGCACAAATATACAAATAAGGACATGTAGAAAAAAATAAAAATAATAATAATAATAAAAAATAGATAAAGTGGCATAAGGCACATGGTAGATAGTGCAAACCAGTGAAATACACAGACCGTGCAGAATATGAATGGTGTAGTGCAAAGAGCTTATTAAGTCTATTCTATTTAAAGTGACAAAAAGAGAGCAGTCTTTATTCAGACTGTCAGAAGAGGTAGTTAAATGAGGTCAGTCCAATGCTGTACAAAGTGACTGGTGCTGGTCACATTTTGTGTGTGTGTGTGTGTGTGTGTGTGGGGTGTGGGGTGTGGGGGTGGGTGTGGGGTGGGGTGGGGTGGGGGGGGGGGGTGGGGGGGGTCAGAGTTCAGTGGTGCGTGGTGTAAGAGAGGGGAGGGGGGCAAGGACGGGAGGGAGTTCAGCTTCCTGACAGCCTGGTGGATGAAGCTGTCCTTCAGTCTGTTGGTCCTGGCCTGGAGACTCCGCAGTCTCCTCCCTGATGGTAGCAGACTGAAGAAGCTGTGTGTCGGGTGGGTGGTATCACCTGCAATGCAGAGGGCTTTGCGGGTGAGACGGGTGCTGTAGATGTCCTGGAGGGAGGGGAGAGAGACACCAACGATCTTCTCAGCTGCTCTCACTATCCGTTGAAGGGACTTGCGGCAGGACGCGTTGCAGGCGCCATACCACACAGTGATATGTGTGAGTATCTATGAGTATGTCTATGAGTATGTCATGATCTATAGTGTCGAACACAGCACTAAGATCAAGTAAAACTAGCAATGAGATGCAGACTTGGTCTGACGCAAGAAGCAAGTCATTTGTAATCTTAACAAGTGCAGTTTCTGTGCTATGGCGGGGCCTGAAACCTGACTGAAATTCTTCACAGAGATAATTTTTTTGCAAGAATGAGCACAATTGAGCAGACACAACTTTTTCTAAAATTTTAGACATAAAAGGAAGATTTGAGATGGGTCTGTAATTTGCCAGTTCACTAGGATCTAGTTGTGGCTTCTTAATAAGATGCTTAATAACTGCCAGCTTGAATGGTTTTGGGACGTGACCTAAAGATAACGATGAGTTAATAATATTGAGAAGCGGTTCTTCTGCTACAGGTAACTCTTTCAGTAATTTAGTGGGTACAGGATCTAATAGACATGTTGTTGGTTTAGATGCGGTGATAAGTTTATTTAGCTCTTCCTGTCCTATAGTTGTAAAGCACAGCAGTTCTTTGGGTACGATGAATGAAGCTGAATTACTAGACGCTGTAGAATCTACATTAGTTATTGTATTTCTGATGTTATCTATTTTATCAGTGAAGAAATTCATAAAGTCATTACTATTAAACTGTGAGGGAATATTTAGATCGGGTGACATCTGGTTATTTGTTAATCTAGCCACTGTGCTAAATAAAAACCTTGGATTATTTTGGTTATTATTTATGAGTTTGCGGATATGCTCGGTCCTGGCAGCTTTTAGAGCCTGTCTATAGCTGGACATACTGTTTTTCCACGCAATTCTAAAAATTTCCAAGTTAGTTTTTCTCCATTTGCTCTCAAGATTACGAGTTTCTTTCTTGAGAGAATGGGTATAACTGTTGTACCATGGCGCAGCACGTTTTTCTCAAACTTTTTTTAATTTGATGGGGGCAACAGTTTCTAACGTATTAGAGAAGATAGTGCCCATGTTGCTAGTCATTTTGTCTAGTTCATTTGTATTTATGGGTACACAGAGCAGCTGAGATAAATCAGGCAGGTTATTTGTGAATCTGTCTTTAGTGGCTGGAACAATAGTTCTGCCTGGACGATAACGTGGGGCCCTACAGTTAATATTAGTAAAACGCAGCATGCACGATACAAGGAAATGGTCAGTAACATCATCACTTTGAGGTATGATATCTATATCCAACGCTATCTCACGGCAATTCGTACGTATTTTACGAGGTGGCTAATTCGTACAACCTCACTCGTACAATTTAATACGATTTGTCTAAACCCCAGTGACGGGTAGGTTTAGGGGCGGGGTTAGGTGTAGGTCATTCGTACAAATTCATACGAATTGGCAACTCGTAAAATACGTACGATTTGGCAAAAATCGTATGAATTTGTACGAGTGAGGTCGTATGAATTCGTACGAATTAGCCACCTCGTAAAATATGTACGAATTGCCGTGAGATCGGGCTGCTATATCAGTAAGATCAATTCCATGCGATATAATTAAATCTAGCATGTGATTATAACGATGAGTGGGCCCGGTGACATTTTGCTTGACTCCAAAAGAGTTTATTAGGTCAGTAAACGCAAGTCCTAACGCATCATTTGGATTATCAACGTGAATGTTAAAATCTCCGACAATTAGTGCTTTATCAGCATTAACCAATAGGTCTGAGAGGAAATCTGTATATGGCCCTGGCGGTCTATACACAGTAGCCAGAGCAAGAGATAGGACAGATTTCTTTTGCATATCTGACAGTGTAACATTAAGCGGAAGTATTTTGAATGAGTTAAACCTGTATCCTGTTTTCTGAGTAACATTGAGAATATCACTATTGTCACGGGGTGAGGAATCACACGACAAGGATTGCTTAATAAATGGCCCCGGAGAGTGGATTTATTACAAAGGAGGGTAGTGAAACAAGGGAAAAGTCTACGTGGGTGCTTCGTTGTGCTGAGTGCTCTCCTTCTTCCTTCCAGTGCAGTGAGTCCGTGGGGTGCTCCTGTGGGGCTGGTCGGTCACACGCTGCTATCTGTGAAAAGGAAATGAGAGGGCGAGTAAGTGCTCAGTCTCATGGAGAAGTGTCTCCCTTGTGGTAGGGCTTGCGTGGCTTATGTAGCCGCCGCGTGATGAGCTGCAGCTGTGACCGATCAGCCTGTGATGAGGACGGGCAGGTGTTCCTTGCTTGTTTCCAGGGCGACGCTGATGAAGCTTCGGGACGCTCGTCACACTATGTATTGTTGCGATACCGCCGCCACGACCAGTCTGACGGGGCTCATGCTTATAACAGTAGCTTGGTGGAGTAGACTCATTTAGACCAGTATAATAATTTGGTTTAAGCCAGGTTTCAGTCAAACAGAGTACATCAAAACTATTATCTGTGATCATTTCATTTACAATTACTGCTTTGGGTGTGCCCAAGCTTTAAAAATTGTTTTTGTTCATTTATTTTGCATTTTTCTGGTTTAATCACGATCAGATTTTTTCTAGATCCTGCATTAAATTCATATTTTGACCTCACTATTCGGGGAACAGACACAGTATGTATAGATTGGACAACACAATTACTTCTTTCATTTAAGTGGGTAGAACAAAAGTCATCATAGCAGTTATTTGAGAATTGGCTTACTAGTCAAATGGAGCGTAGCGTCTCTTGTCCTTCCATATGTAAAAAAATAGAAAACATTTTTCTACACATGAAATATGAAAGCAAATAGACATGATTATGACAATATATTTTCTGTATACTGTATGTGTCATAAATCCGGTCTGTGGCCTTCCGCCCAATAGCCACCAGAGGTTGCCTCTCCATCATATTGACTCTCACACCACACAGCACACTGGACTGCATTTCCCATCATCCACTGCACTGACGACACACACACAGCTGATTACACTAAACACGCTCACACCTGAGAACTATCACACAATCACTATCACCCAATCACACACTCTTTATAAGCCTTGGACTTTCTCTCTGTGAGCGCCGAGTATTGTATTGCGTTTATCACTCTCATAGCGATAGCTACTCTACAGAGTCATAGTCATAGTCTTAGTCTTGCTTTACCTTGTGTGTTCTCTTGTGTTTTGACTCCTGCCCATGTTTTCTGGCTTTACCCTTTTGCCTTGCCATTCGGACTCTGTTTGCACCTCGCTAGGATTATTGCTCTCGTACCTGGATTACCCCTTCTGTCAAGCCCCTTGGATATTATACGCCGATCGCCGACCACGCCTGTTTATTTGAGTACTCTTCTGTCTTGCCCTCTCTATACCTGTTTGCTGTTTGTTCGACCCTGTCTGTTATTGACCATGCCTGTAAATAAAAGCTTGCACCTGGATCCGCACGTCTCACGTCTTGTCCGCCCCGTTACAGTATGTTTTGTATGCAGCTCATGTTATTTTTATAACAATAAAGGATGTTTATGACAAATGACAAGCATGTAGCGTTCAGTCCATTATAAAACATACAAAGAATGCCTATTATAGAATCAAAATCCATTTTAGATCACAATCGGAAGTTATTACAAGCACTCGATGATGGTTTAAAGTGGGGTTTGAGCAAAAACATAAATAATTACATACATTTTGAAATGTAGCTTGATGCTAATTGTACCTCTAATTATATTTTCAGATGTATTCTTGTAAGGATTATGGATAGTTTGTGTTTCTGATGAAGAACCAAAAGTTATTTATCTTAATTTAATGCTGTATTGAGCAACAAATTATGTAAAATCCATATACGAGATACAGGCTACATGAGGAAAAAATGCATCACTGGTCGGCACCACCTAGCGTGCAGGCGTAAATTAGCAGAAGGCGATCAATCGTTTTGCGCTCGGTGTGAAAGCAACGTTCGTCGGCGTTTCGCCTCGCTTTTTCGCATCAAGCTCAGTGTGAAACAGCCATAAGAGTGCCAGTACCCTTGTGAACATCAGGTTTTGCGCAATGAAGATTATTTATAGCGTTTCTTGTTCTGTCCTATGATAGGACAGAAAAAGAACGGCTATTAATAATCTAATGTATAGCACAGTAATGGAGGCAGCAACATATGATAGATAGGACTCCTATCTATCATATGTTGCTGCCTTCATTACATTTACATTTAGTCATTTAGCAGATGCTTTCATCCAAAGCGACTTACAAATGAGGACAATGGAAGCAATCAAAATCAACAAAAGAGCAATGATATGCAAGTGCTATAACAATATATCATTACTGTGCTATATATGTCTTTTAATTTTATAGTTTATATTTATATATAAATACATTTTCTTGTTTTCATTAATGCATTTTACAACAATACAAAGAGCAATGTTTAACATTTTACTAGATTTAGTCCTACACTTATTCACTTTTATTTGTTCCCCACTAAATAGGCTAATGTTATTTCACTAAATGTTTAGATTTTATCAAATTGTGCACTCATGATTTTTCTAGAATAACTTTTGCTGCTAAATTATCCTCTAACCTAGTTTATAATAATATTTTTTATCATAGATTATGATTATATATTTTTTCATTAGTTATTTTTCATTAAACTTAAGTTGGCTATATTTAGTAGATTGTGTTTAGCACACAAAAGAGTGACGATCAGGTCAACACACAGAAGTATAGAAATTCTACATTGATTTAAAAAAATTAAAAAAACCTGCGCTGGATCGGATAGGAATCGGCCGATACTCAGAATTTTCTGTATCGGATCTGAAAAAATGGTATCGTTGTTTATACTGAGTACACACTGATCACGAGATGTTCACAAGTGTCTGAATACAGGATTTCAAACAACAAAACATGGCACTAGAAATCCTATGGGTTCTGTTTAGGGACACATGAACTTATCAAATGTCTAACGAATGCACTTTGGATAAAAACATCTGTGAAATGTTTAAATGCAACTACAATAACAATTTGTAATTCTCATTTTGAAATGAAAAGGCCGCACCACTGCCATTGAATCAGTTTTACTCAACCACATATCAATGCACGCCTTTCTACATATGCTTCAGTAAGTTATGAAAATGAACATTAATCAGTATACAGATGACCAAAGGCATTGTCTCATCACCTAGATTTTGAAGTCCATTGCATTTTTGGCTGCTGTTGTCAAGAACATGAATTAATAAAATAGTTAATTAAAGTCCTAGTATTACTTGTAACATCCTGATTACATTTATACAGAAATGATCCAAATTCTGTAATTGTCTTTCAGTTTCTCTCAAAAAGGCTTACTCTTTTGTAATAGGTCCATTTAATGTTGAATATTCAGATACCAGATACGTCATTCGGTTGGGAGGGATTTATTCAGCAATAAATAAAGCATCATCTCTGAGCTCAATCTTAGTCAACTAGACACTCTTCACAGGCTACTGGTGTGTATTAATTTTCATTTCTAAAATAGCACATTTTTGGTTTGAAATGTTTTGTCAGTATAATGTTTGTGTGTGTGTGTGTGTATATATACATATATATATATATATATATATATATATATATATATATATATATATATAAGATAACTGAGTATAGCAGTTCTTTATAAACAAATTTATAATATAATTTATTTATGATATAAAACATGTATTATTTTGTTTAAAAGCAGATAACTGCTGAATTGTGAAGGTTTTCTGTGAGGTTGATACATTGAGGGATTCCAGGTGAGTTGAATGCACTCTCTACAGCACGCAAAATTATAATTAGAAGGGGAAAAACAAGAAATTTATTGATTAGAGTTTTTAAACAAATTCCATGTCACTTTCATCATAAATGAGCATAAATATCACTAGATTTACTATTGAATAAATTTTTAATTTACATTATTAATAGAAATTACTACAACTAATTTTGATCAATAACAAAATTTGAGATACTGCAAACTGATCCATTTTAGAAGTCAAAGCAACAACACTGATCTTTTTACTGAATCTTGAGCCACGGGACACCCCTGTCACTTAGAACAAAGTGATATAGACTAACTTTTTCTGTCTTTTGTTCTTTCTGTTCTTTTCTATTTTTTTTTATTTTTTTTGAGGGGGCGAGGCCAGTGAAAATTTTGGCAGGGCAGGTAAAAATCAGGTAAAAGGCGGATTCGAACTCGGGTCAATGACATCAAGAAGTCAACACACACTTCACTACTAACGTTACTGAAGTCTTTTTTTTTTTAGGGGCCAAGCCAGAAGGGCTGTAGCCCCTATAGACTCTGTGCACAAGTGTAGCGACGAACTTCCGCTATCGCCAGAAGTCGGTTTTCATTCGCGTCGCCCAAAATGTCAGTATTTACTAGATCTCCGAGATCTGCCAAGTAAGAATCAGCGATGTCCATCGTATTGTTAATGCCTGGTCCCCTGCTCCAATATGCAAGCGAAACAAGGGATTCAAACGCAATATATCGAGTTATATGCACAAATAGTTTAATCTAATGTGTTATTTCGGCATCTAGCGGCTAAGCTAGTTAGCGACATGTTCATTTTAGAAGCTTGTTTTTCCCAATTTTAAGCGCAGACTGTTTTTTTGGGGTGACAATTGTATTATCAATTATATTAAACATCTCCCCCTCTCATTTTCTAATAAAGATCAGGGCACAGGTGAAGCATTGTCTGGTCATTGTGCTACAGGTCCATTTAAGAACACTTTAGCATACACTTTTTTTTTTAAAGTACTTATTATGGAAATAATTAAAAATAATATACTTAACTGTAACAAAATGTGATGCTTTTGGACACTTAATTGCAATTAAATTAAAATGTTAACTTTTGTTGAACCACTTAAGCAGTGGTCGATTTGTAAAAAAAAAACGATTTGTAGTTCCTGTGGCTAATTTTACACATTGATTACAAAATTGGTCTCATTTTTAAAAAGGCTTCTATTTTATGAAAGATTATCCTTATTAAATTAACTATTATGTGTTAGTTTTTTTTTTTCTTCTGGGGCCTGAAATAGAGGAACTTTGGTCAATATTGATAATTAAACAATATTTTGCTGAATGTGTTTTTGTGCTGGCACCTTGGCTGGTTTAGGTCTGTCATTGATAAATAAATATGACAATAAACCGCCAGTAGGTGGCAGCAAGTCCCTGTTTTAATAAATGACTTACTGAATCATTCATATCAAATGATTCGTTCAAAACGGCTGATTCAATAGAAACAAGACAAGTGAGACCATATGGACCTTTGAATTACTGGGTCACTCGATTCCTTCAAAAATGGATTAATTCACGGAATGAAACACCGTGTTACTATGCACTGCTGTATAAAACTAATAGCACATTTGGGCTTGCGGCCTCGCGCACGTGCTGATATACAGAAAAGTACATTGCTTGTGCAATGAATATAAAAACGTAAAAACTCATACATGGGTATTTTTTGTTGCTGGAATTATAAGGGCATTCTAACTGTATTCTAATGGGCTTCATTGCGCAGTGAATGCTTGTGGACTCAAGACGTGTTTTTATTATTATTATTTTTTTTCTTTCTCAAAGTTGGATAATGTCAGCTCTCCTATCCTCTCTCAGTCGCACATACATTATGTCAGGAGAATGTCTTTAAATTCTAATCAAGGAAAAAATCATACCTTCTGTTGTCTTCTTTTTAAAGAACTTCAAAATTTGCGCTTTATCCATTTTGTGTGAAAAATGACAAAATTGCTTCTGCTTCTGCGCAGCTTGTTACAGTACCAAGTTCTGATTGGCCAATCGGGATGGTAAGGGGGGATGGTCGTTTTACAGAGGGGATGCTTTTTGTCATTTTTTTTCGACCAGGGGGATGCCATCCCCCCGCATCCCCCCTCAATTCGAGCCCTGCACTTAAGTACATCCTTATATGTAATTTCACAATTATTCCAGAAACTTTAATTTGACATTATTATAAAGTGTACTTTTTTAAAACTTTCCTTGTTTGTTAAGAATCATTGTCATGAAATTGGGCGGCCTGTTATTAAAATTATTAATATTATCTGTAAGTGAATTTAGCATTACAATATTATAATATATATTCTGAGATTTTCTAAAAAAAATATATATATTTAACTTGTTACTAAATTATTAGTGTTTTTGAAGAGTAACTCTAAATGAGTGTTGAGATGTAGGCGAAGGTAATCTAAATGCAAAAATAAGGTAATGCACAATTAAATATTCAATATTGGATGGTAATATACACAATAACAATGATAAATAAAATAAAACCTCTAGTATTGCCCACTTTTTTTTCCAAAACATTTTGATATCCAACAATAAAAGCCATTCCAGCTAAAAAACGGTTAATTTGCCACCACTTACCTGCCTACTGTAAATGTTTTCATTAGATTTGAGTTGCATTAAACATGAATGACCTTAGCTGAATCTCTAGGAACATCAGGAACACAGAGTTATAATAAGTAATATGATTATAACATGAACAAGAATACATGCAGTAACCTAGAATGGGGACCAGCAAGGTAAACTCACCTGCCAATTTTAGCCACTGTTTTCATTACGTACTACATTAAGAGTTATATTAAACATGAATTACCTTGGCAAAATCCCCGGGACATTAGAAACGCCGGGTTATTAAAGTAACGTTAACAAGCTTATAATTGTAGGTTTATCAATCCTAGCTTCACCATACACTCGAACTGTGAGTTTTCTCAGCATTCCTCATCATGGACCTGTAGCACAATGACCAGACAATGCTTCACCTGTGCCAATCTTCATTAGAAAATGAGAGGGGGAGATGTTTAATACAATTGATAATACAATTATCACCAATAAAAAAACGAACAGTCTGCGTTTAAAATTGAGAAAAAACAGCTTCTAAATGAACATGTCGCTAACTAGCTTAGCCGCTAGATGCCAAAATAACACATTAGATTAAACTATTTGTGCATATAACTTGATATATTGCATTTGAATCCCTTGTTTCGCTTGCGTATTGGAGCAGGGGACCAGGCATTAACAATACGATGGACATCGCTGATTCTTACATCTAGTAAATACTGACATTTTGGGCGACGCGAATGAAAACCGGAAACTGATATCCCGACTTCTGCCGATAGCGGAAGTTCGTTGCTACGCTTGTGCACAGAGTCTATTGTATCTGTACTGATTATTCTTCTTGTCCAATGGGAGTCTATTGTAGCCCTATGAACGGAACATAGGAAAATTATGAGAATTGGCACACTTGTAGTGATGGCCATGAATAGTGATCTGACCTACTTTGGGGTCTCTAGGACCAACTCTATAGCGCCACCAGCAGTTAAAAAATTCAAAATTTAAATGGTAATAACTCCTGAACCCCTAATTCTAGAAAAATGAAACTTAGTACACCTGATTGCTCTCTTCATACTGATCACTTTCCATAGCTTACAGTAGTGGCCATTTTGAAAGTACAGTATTCTGTCTTTCCGCTACTGCTCCCTCTAAATTGATCCAATTCTTCCCAAAATTGGCTCAGATGACCTTTGGACTGAGCTGAACAGATATGACTAAACAGACTTTTTTAACTACTGGTGAAAAAAAAGTTATGATGTTGTGAACTTAACGAGGTTGACTCGAAATTGATTCAGAGGCTGTATCTCGGCCAAACTATGATCAATCGAAACAAAACTTGGTACACTTCATCAACACAATCATCTGAGGCCCCATGGGAACAGTGCCACCTATGGGTCATGAGATACCAAAAAAATGCTATTTGTGCTATTAACTTTTGAACAGTTAGTCAGGAAATCATGACTTTGGTGTCTATGGGTTGCTTGGGTCATGCCGAATCTGAGTATAATTTTGCCAGGATTGGCTGAACCATGTGTCCGACATTTTTAAATTTGACATAAATTGCAATATCTTTTCAACCAATTGACATATCGGCACAAAAATCATCAAGGGATCATCAACACCATGTCCTGGAGGTGCCTCAGAAGTTTGAAGACAGCACCACCTAGTGTTCCAGAAATATGATGATTCTTGCAAAAACACTTATAACTTTTGAAACATTGTTCAAATAATGTTGTTTTCAGTTATCATTTCATTCCCTGGTTTATGCCGATTCTGACGATGTCTCATATTTTCATTTTCCATCAATGTGCCTGTCAGCCATATTGAAGTAAATGAAAAACAGTTTTTTTGCTACTCTTCCTACAAATTTTGTTCAATTTTGTCCAAAACCTGATCAGATGATCTTTGGACCGAGCCGCACAGAAATGACTGAACAGATTTTTGATATTCACTACCATTCCAGAGAAATACCTCTCTAAAATAGATCATGCCTGTGCTAGTTGGTTAGCATGCTAAACGGTTACCATTCATTCTAATGTGGCTCTTCAGCTATCAGGTTAACCGTAAACTACTTTATTATTAAGTTAGCTTAGCATGCCAATCTGTCTAAAATGCTGAGTCATGCTTTTGTGAGCTCATTCTCACTAGAGGGTGACACGGGAGTGGATTTTCAAACCTCCCCCGTCCCACTCCCACAGAAAAAAATCTCGTCCCGTCCCAATCCCACGGAAAAACTGGGGGAAAATCCCGTCCCGTTCCACTCCCGGAAGAATGACTCCCATTCCTTCCCACTCCCGTGTTTTTTTTTTTTTTTTTTTTTTGGGCCGAAATCTGTCAGTTACAGTAAAAATATAGTACAGATCACAGCGTGCCCACCTTAGTTGAATAAAAAACCCAAAATGTAGTTTTTTGTTATTATATTGAACTGAAAGCCAGCTTATGCACAGTGTTGCACACATTAAATTTCATGTAAATAATCCATGCTAACACACACGTTTTCTATTTGTTTTTTTCTTTTTCTTTTTCATTTGAAAGTAGACATTTCACTCTCTATAGATATTTTTACTCTATAGAGAGTTTCGAAGTTTCTAGCTCAAGTTCACAGAAACCTAAAGCGCATCCTGTTTGCTTTAAAGCGCAACGTTTCATTGTTATTCTGAGTGCACACAAATAAACGTAGAGTCTTTACAGATTCGAAAGATGTATTAGGCTACTTTTATCTGTATGACCAAAAATTATACGGAGATTTTAAGAGCAAGTGAGCGCACCGGTGCCTGTCCTGCAGCGAGCGCGCTATTCAGCTTCCACTCTCCACACACTTCAATAGCGCACATTTCTCTAGGTTAACATCATATTGAGCGGCCATGTAAAGTTGCTACTACATCTTTCAGATGAAAAGACATATTTGAGGTCGATTAATGATAGGTGAGCGTTTGGATACCACATAGACCAGCCGTTAACAACCTGTCCGTCACGGACTGCGTCATTCACTTAACCAGCGACACCAAAGCAAACAGGAGGAGAGCATAAAGAGACAGGGCAACTACAATTGAGTTCAGAATTAAAATATACAGTTTATTTATTTGTTTGATTTTTGAGTTCTCTGCCCTTTAATTGTGGATAACCATTTTACCTATCTAGGGCTAATTATCCCGAAATAAATGGAAATTTTAAGGAAATTTATAGGCTTAACTTCTTAGAGGCTATCAATAAATTGAAATCATCTACTGATAAATGGAGGATTCTTCCATTATCGCTAATAGGTTGAATTAATGCCATAAAGATGGTTATTTTGCCTCGTTTCCTTTATCTTTTTCAGAATTTACCCATATTTTTGCAGAAATCTTTTTTTAAACTGCTAGATTCTGTGATCCTCCCTTTCATTTGGGGATATAAAACGCATAGAATTTCAAAAGCACACTTGCAGAAACCCAAGGAAGTGGGAGGGCTAACACTGCTCAATACTATTGGGTGGCTAACATGAGGGCGATGATGTTTTGGCATGAGTGTGATCGAATGGCCGCTAACCAGTTGGACATATATCCCAAATGGTTATATATGGAGGCTCGCTCAGTTGGTAACAGCTCGTTAGCTGCAATCTTGTGGTCAAAATCTATATCGCGGCGGAAGTTTCAATGCAAGAATGTTATTCTTCTTAATTCTATTAAAATTTTAAATCAAATAAAGACAGTGTTGAAGATCGAACATCCCTCCATTTATCTACCTATCTGTAATAATCATGATTTTTTTACCCGGACAACTTGATAGTGTTTACACATTGGAGGGACAAAGGACTTAGTTTGGTTAAAAATTTCCATGTAGAAGGTGAATTGGCCACCTTTGAATATCTATATAAAACTTTTGATCTCTCGCAGTCATACTTTTTTCGCTACCTACAGGTGCATCATTTTATCAAACACCTTTCCTCAGCTTCAGAAATTACCTTTAGATCATGACATACACAGGCTTTTGAGACAGTTGACACTGGAGAAACATTTGGTGTCCAAATTTATATCTAGTTTTGTCACTCACTCTTCAATCGCTACAGCGCACCTTAAAGATGCATGGGAGAGGGATTTAGGAAAGGATATCTCAGCCTCTACTTGGGAGGAGGGGTTGAGAAGAATTCACTCTTCCTCTATTAATGTGAGACTACAACTTATACAATTTAAAGTGATGCACAGATTACATTATACTAAAGCTAAACTTAATAGGTTGTACCCTTCTATCTCTCCTTTGTGTGATAAGATGTAAAAGTGCTGACGGGACATACGGTCACATATTCTGGTCCTGTCCGGAGGTATCTGAAATTTGGAAAGGTGTTTTTAGGCTTTACTCTCGCGCGTTTGAAAATGAGATTAATGTTGATGCCGATTTAGCGATATTTGGATGTTCAGACCAGGCTCTAACTTTGCCGCAAAATCAACAGCTCTCCCTCGTGTTTGGCATGGTGCTGGCCAAAAGAATGATTTTGATGGAGTGGAAATCTACGTTGCCTCCAAGTTTTTTTAAATGGTTAGCTGAAATGGTTTTGGCCCTCAAGCTTGAAAGGCTATGTTTTTCTAGACTGGGCAGATTAAAGATGTTTGACACAATTTGGGGCCCCTTTCTCAGGTCTGTATTTTAAAGATGTCCTTGCTATGCTGCTAATGTGCTATGTGTCATTAGATTTTGTTTTTCCTCTGTTTTTCTTTTTCATTTCCTTGTTCCGGCTGAGGCTCTTCTGATGGTGATGTGTGATTGCCTTCATGAATATTTGGTGCATGTTCGGGTTTGGGGGAGGGGAGAAGGGTGGTATGGGGTAACCATTTTGGTTATATTGTATTAGTATACATATATAGTATGTTATGGAGTGTTACGTTTTTGAAAAAGAAAATACTTTACTAAGTATTTATAAAAATCTGTAAATATTTGATAGCAAAAAGATCCATGAAGCACAAGCTGAATATGGATGTTTGTACAATTACACTAAAATACCTTTTACTGAATAAAAAAAAACTCTAAACTATCAAAAAAAAAAATACTTAGTTACTATCCACCACTGTTCTCCTCTCTACAACCCATTTGTGACATTGTGTTGTTATGTCTTCAATCAGGATGGCCATGCATGAGATTTTGATACTAACACTTTTTTCTGGGCTCTGTGTCGCTGATGTGAAAGGTATGTTTAGAATAAAACAAGTAAAAATTCTTGATTAATTGGTTGGTTTGTTTGGTTGTATTGCCTCGAAGCCATCTTATACTTTTTTACCGATTTCATATAATAATGAGCAGGGAATCTTGCTCTTAATGCCAGAGCGGTGCAGTCCTCCTTATACCACGCAGGGGGAAATGCTGAACATGCAGTAGACGGAAACAGAGACAGAAATTACAAGAAGGGCTCATGCACTCACACTAAAGCTGAGTTTAATCCATGGTGGAGAGCTGACCTTGTAAACGTCTACAGTATTAACAAGGTGGCCATCACTAATCGTGGAGACTGTTGCAAAGAGCGACTCAGAGGAGCTCAGATTCATATCGGTAACAACCTGGAGAACAACGGAAACAACAATGAGCTGTAAGAAATGTTGTAATTGTTGTATCAGCTTCCCATGTTTGTGAAGTTCAATCTAGTTTGACAAAATTGGGAGGCAAAATTGTACCTCCTCCACAAACCAACCATTCAGCGAGCCACTTTCACAGAGATATACTTTACTTGAACATTTTTTTAATTATTGTGATTAGACATTTGTAAGTATAGACCATTGAATCTTAGAACAATGCGATATAAAACATGAAAAATAATTTCTATTGTGAGGAGTGCTATACAAACTTTCAGTACAGTTTAATTGAATTTATTAGACATGTACATTGTTTAGAGGCCTCTGGTTTCCATTTTAACACTGTTCTTTATGTATTTGCAGGGTTGCAACTGTTCTCACTGTTTTTGATGGCACAAAAACATTCGAGTTTGAGCCTGTTAACGGCCGATATGTCAACATTGTTTTACCTGGGAATGATGAAATCCTTACTCTGTGTGAAGTCGAGGTGTTTACAGGTAATGGACAGAGAGAGAAGACTGTAGAGAAGAAGTGATAGAATTTGTTTATTTCCTAATGTCCTAATTATTATTATTATGATTTTTTTGCATTTTGTTTATAATTATTTTATTAACAGAAGAGGACAAACCATTGTACATCTGTGTTCCAAGTGAGTGCTCTTCATTACTTTGATTGTTGTCAGTAACACATGTGTAATATTGTTACTGAGCATTTGGTGGGGGATAATGTACATCCAGACAGATATTATCACAAAATAAACCCGACAGGGTGATCAGAACCCCAGCTTATTACACAACTAATTACCACAACTAAAAAATAAAATTAAAAAATAAATAAAAATGGACACACAATATTGATTTGAGTGTGAAATTCAAAGCTTCTGTGAAGAACAATAGTTCCATCAAGATGAACAAATAAGTTCAAACAAGACAAGAGATAATGTAAAGTCATATCCTACCACTTATTACATGCACACCAAAATAAATCAATAAATATAATAATAATAGTAATTACATAGACATACTGATTTGAGATGAAACCGTTTAAAATTCATTCTTCAGATACCTGGATGAGCAGCCTGTTATTACAGTGTAGCTATGGATGATGGTCATTATCTGGAAATATCAGTTAATGCCACAACTGAACAGTCAGAATCAAGTATCCCATAGAGCGGTGTAATAATCATTTGCATTTAATAGCTTTGCATTATTTTGCCCATAATATTGGTATTATACTTTAGTACATTAAAGTAAAAAAAAAGAAAAGTTACTGTCTATTATTTTATGTTAAACAGGGAATCTTGCTCTTGGAGGCAAAGCTGTCCAGTCTTCCACATACGCTGATTTGGGAGCTGCTCAAAATGCTGTCGATGGCAACAGGCAGTCGATTCACTCACGGGGGTCTTGCAGCATGACTAACGGGGACAGGGACTCCTGGTGGAGAGTTGACTTGGGAGCCATCTACAGGGTATCCAGAGTTAGCGTCACTAATCGTGGAGACTGTTGTGAAAAGAGGATCGAGGGTATTCAGATCCGTATCGGCAGCAGCCTGGACAATAACGGAAACAATAATGAGCTGTAAGTGTTGTCTCTCTCTCTTAATACTTACACAAACTGTTAGAAAAGGAGTAAATAAGATAAAATTGCTTTGAATTAATCATGTTAATACAAACTTGCCTTTGACAGAAGTGTATTTAATATGCTTCATGCAGTTTCGATGCACCCCTCTCTACTTTGTTTCTGTTTTTTCACAGGGCAGCAACTGTTGGACCCATCCCACTTGGAGACACAAAAACATTTGAGTTCAAGCTTATTAAGGGGCAATACGTCAACCTTATTGTGCCTGGACGCAATGAATATCTCACACTGTGTGAAGTTGAGGTATATTCAGGTAAGTGATAAAAGGAGAGTGTGGTGTATAGAAATTTGTATGTGTATGTATACATATATACTATATTTATCTGTTGCCTTAATGATTTATTTTTTCTCATTTCATTGCCAGATTAAGTGGAACAAGATGATGTTACACCACAGTCCACTAATACAATAAACAAAATGAATCCAACTACTGTGTTCTGAGCAATACTTATAGTGCACTTTTTCATTTTACTTACGCACCTTTTATCCTTAAGAGCTCTTTCGGTGCACATTCAGTAAAGGTTTGAAATGGTGAAGGTTTAAAGCTTTAAAATTCTTAATCTTAGTTTGCTGCAGGTTGTGTATTTACACCCTGAACACCCATCTTTGTTTAGCTTTGCTTTCTAAATAAATGACTACAGCATTGCATGTTGTGTTGCACTTTTCTAAATCAAAAAATCATTTGCATCTTTACAATGAGGAGGAGGTATAGTGATATGAAGTGTAGCTAAGGCGTAAGGTTAACAACCAATTTTAATCATATATTATTCTGCACTTCCTGCACACACCTGTCTTTTGTAGCATCTGCTTGGGATCTTTGATTATCGTTTAGGCTTTATGTCTTTATGCCTTTTGACATTTGCATATAAATTACAGACATAGCCCCACATTCTACATTTATATGGGTGCTAAATTGCCAACAGTTCCCCCCACTATCAAGGAGATGCTAAACAGATCAACAATCTGGTCTCCTCATCGGACTTCAAACACATTCCAATGTCCTAGACAGTCATCCTCAGAACCTGGCACCAAATGTCTGATGGCCAGCGAACTACCCCCATGCTCACAATACACATAACACGCACACACACACACACACACATAAAGACATTTTCTTTATTTAGACTATAATTAATCAGTTAAAAATGTATATGCAAACTGGTATATGCATGTGTTGTTTGTATGTTTCATTATTATATTAGCCTAGTTACCACTTGTTATTTGTATTAGTTAAGCTCTAAATGCTTATATTCAGGTGTATGAATGCATCTCTGGTTTAATATCTTCTAGATGTTTCTTTCTTGGTATCAAATTGATCTGCTCTTTATTCCTCAAACATGATGTACACTATGTGATCGTGAAATGCATCATACTATTTGTACTATATTTTGGGTAAAACTGCACCAATCCTCCAGACCAGCCATAAACATGCAAATGGCACATACATGGAGACAAAGGAAACTTCTCCCTCTCAAAAATGCATGCTTGGTATTGGCCATTCCACCCAAAAGGTGCATTGCTAGCAATAGATGTAATTTTTACAATACATTTTACAACTACGCATTGTATTCATGTTTTTACTGTAAATGCAAATGCATGATGGGAAATTTACGGACAGTCCTGTAATATTATTGTAACTACACCGTAGAAGCATTATTTTACAGCCACCGCTGCTGTTTGAATTTTGAAATTACGCAGTGTTTATTTCTACTACATTTTATCTCTTTCTCTTCATCAAACAGCCAGATTAAGGAATGGCTTTACACAAACCGTACCGAGGCAGAGCCTAGACAGAGCTTTCTTTTGTGTAGGCTTAAATTCTGCAACCTACCCATGAAATATTAGTTTATCTCATAAATATTAATTTACTTCGTACCTGCACTCACAACTACCTACTAGCCTACATCTTTGGCATGGCCGCCTGATTTATTATAGCTTACCACTTATTAAAAATTGTGGCAAAACTGTGCAACGCACTGCAGCGCGGGAGATTGTATTAGCGCAGACCACTATAGTTTTAGACAATAAGCTCAGTTTATTTAATTAATATTGAGTATTGTCCAGCTAAATGATGGCATACAAAATTGTTATTTTTTTCTCTGCACAGAACGTTGTGCGACTGACTCGCAGTAGTGGTGTATCATTCCTGAATGAGTCTTTGAAAGACCCATTATTATAGACAACAAACCAATGACCAATTATTATAGACAGCCACTTGATTTTATTCCTAAATGAATGAATGAAGCATTTTGAATGAATACATTTAATTAAAGGCTGCTTATTAACACAATGAAACACCGCCACCTAGTGGCGACATTACTTTCGTAATTCAAGTATCATTTCATTTTGTTTTAATTTCTGTATTAATAATGTTGTATAAAAATGAATCTAATTTCATTATACATTTGTTATTGCTATGTAAATATACGTACAGCCATCTGATCAGCATTAAACTTTAAATACATATAAAAGCATCTTCTGACAGGTTCTATATCACTGAATACTGATTTAATTGGTAAAAGCCTATTGTCATATTATTCTAATTTATTTGATGTAAGAATTTAACATTAAATATGACATACAAAAGGTAAAATAAATAAATAAATGAAAATCAGTGTGCACTGATAACAACGAAACGTGCTTCTGTAAAATAATTAAAACAAACAGGATGCGCTTTCTGTTGTCTCTGTGAACTTGAGCAAGAAACTTCGAAACTCCGTGTATGAAAATTATATCTATAGAGAGTGAAATGTCTACTTTCAAATGAAAAATAAAAATCAAATAGAAAATGTGTGTGTTAGCATGGATGCTTTACATGAAATTTAATGTGTGTGCATTGTTTAAGCTGGCTTTCAGTTCAATAAAATAACAAAAAACTACATTTTGGATTTTTATTCAACTAAGGTGGGCATGCTGTGATCTGTACTGTATTTTTACTGTAACTGACAGATTCCGGAGAAAACAACAACAACAATAAGGGAGGGGGAGTCATTCTTCTGGGATTGGGACGGATTTTCCTCCAGTTTTTTCGTGGGATTGGGACGGGAAGGGATTTTTTTTTGTGTGGGAGTGGGAGTGGGACGGGAGAGGTTTGAAAATCCACTCCTATGTCACCCTCTAGTTTGGATATGTTATTATTATAACACAAGCGAGTTCACCTTCAACTCATGACATCAAATTCACATTTCACTAAAACAGCACTCTCAGGAACAAATAGTCCCGTGCCAGTGGGATAACAACATATGATTTCCTATAAAGTGCTCTATGAATAAAACTCAAAATAGAAAAATAGCTAATAGATGTGCTGTTCATGAAGGTAAATTACACAAAGTCATCTATTTTCATATCTGTCATTTAGGTTCCTCCATTGTCCAAAACGCAGCATATTGTCTAAAACATAAGTTATGACTCCTGTGTGTTCACATACATTGATATTGGTCTGAGTGCGTCGCGCAGCTTTGAAACAGATTTTGATAGGTGGATAACTATAATAAAACAGGCGGTGTGCCAGAGCACTAAAAGGCTCTGATGCAGTTTGTGTCAAGCCATTGGTTAATCTGGCTGTTTGAGGAAGAGAAAGAGATGTAGTAGAGATAAACATGTTAAAAATCTGTAGAAGCGGAGGACTATTATTATTATTATTATTATTATTAAGGACTATTATTATGTTATAATGTTTGGTTGACCAATCAGCATAGAGAGGCGTTTCACTCCGCCCACTTGTAAAGATGAATATTCAAGTAGTTTATCGTTTTCTGTCCCTGAAAGTAAAAACGAAAAATGAAGCCGAATTCTTGATTTTTCGTTTTGTTTGAACAAATAAAAAAAAGAAAAATGTGCCGTTTTTTTCATTTCTCAGATTTAAAAAAACGAATTATCTGGGCCGGCGCCAAGGGGGGGCATTCGCGGGCCATGCCCCCCCAAACGAGTCACTGTGCCCCCCACTTTTCATCCTCTCCCCTCCTTGCTGAACTTGATCGATTTCGAAAGCGAAAGGCACATAAGAAAGCGATTGCATGCTTTAGCAAGTGTCAGCAACTGCACGCGATCACAGATTGCACGCTTCCCCCCCCCCCCCCTCCCCCGACACACACACACACACACACACACACACACACACACACACACACAACATGATTTGTGTCCCCCCTAGAAATTCAAATGGCCCCCTGATGGAGGTGCCCTGGCGCCGGCTCTGCGAATTATCCGAAGGTACACGGACCACCCTCCCTGTTATTTACATCTGGCTCTTGGTCAGTGTTAACAATTCAATGGTGTGGAAACATCACAATGAAACTGAAACATGAATTTGCTTCGACTGAAGGACACAAGTAGAGAGAGGACTTTGCCTTCTCATTTCACCACCACATGACACTCCATCCAGAAATACTGTATATATCCATTAAGCTGTATGTGGACTTGGGAGTAGAACGAAACTCGATTTGATAAATTATAGTGCTGTCAAACAATTAATTGCAATTAATCACATCCAAAATAAAAGTTTTAGTTTACATAATATATGTCTGTGCTGTGTATATTTATTATTTAAATATAAATATACACACATACAGTATATATATTTAAAATATTTACATGTATGTATTTATAGTCATATAATTTATATTATATATAAACATTTAATATATAAACATAGCCTATTTTTCTTAAATATATGCATGCATGTGTGTGTATTTATATATTCATAATAAATATAAACAGTACACATGCATATATTATGTAAACTAAATCTTTTATTTTGGATGTGATTAATCGTTTGACAGCACAAATAAAAATTACAAATATTAGTATCTTGGATAACAAGGCTTCAGGAAAAGTGACAGAGATTATTCACTATTTTGGTGCTATTAATGTTCTACAGAATGCTTTGGAAATCCAGCATTTGTGTGCACGTGTGCGTGTGTGCGTGCGTGCGTGTGTGTGTGTGTGTGTGTGTGTGTGTGCGTGTGTGTGTGTGTGTGTGTGTGGTGTGTGTGTTTGATCAAATGACAAATATAGAGATACTGCCACCTGCTGATAATGTTTATTATTATGTCCTTTAATGAGTGATGAATGGCGGTTGATCTTGTTTTTATAATAGTTAATATGATACTTTTAATGTTATTCCGGTCACACTTTATCTTATGGCCCAAATCTAACTATTAACAAACCATTAACTACATTTTTTGACTCAATAAACTCTCTTTTTTTTTTTTTTTTTTTTTTTTTTTTTTTTTCCGGCCTGTCAGTAACACAGATAACACATGACAGTACGTATGTGTAGCTATATTATCATCATTCACAGCCTTTTTTTTTTTTTTTTTTTTTTTTTTTTTTAATTAATTTAATTTTATATACCCTTTTATTTAACCACACTATGACAGACAAGCCCGGGGGACAGAGAAAACAAGAGAGAGAAAGAAAAAAGAGAGAAAAAAAAGAAAAAAAAAACAAAACAAAAAAAAAACAGACAATTTGCTTCGATACCTGCTGACAAAAAGAGAAAACAACAGAAGAAAACAACAGAAGACACAACATCATAGAGACTGCAGCAACAACCAACATCTGTATGAATCACAATACATTCTAAATGTTAAATGTTATTGAGCAGCACACATAACTAATATTACAAAATAAGTTTTGAAGCAACAGCAGATCAAGACAAAGCGTGTCTGTGAGCACCTGTTTTTACACCAATGTGACTGCTTGAGTGTACACCTGTGTGTGTGAGCGCGCTTGTGTTCATAAGGTTCCTCCATGTAAATGTTTAATAGTGTGTGTGGGGCACAACAGTTCCATCCCGCAAGGCATGAAGCAGGCGCGGAAAAGACTCGGGCCCCAAACATCCGGGGGCCCCCCAGGGCACGGCACTCCCAGGAGAACCACCGCAGGGATAACCGCCGCCTCCACCCAGAAAAGGGCAGAGGAGAGCCCGAAGGCGGCACCTCCGACAGTCACATTGCAGACGCCCCAGGGTGCCGTGGCGGCAAGCCCGCAGGCTCCACCGGTAGCCGACCACACCAGGGCAGACCGGGCCCTGGGCCCGGAGATCCAAAGGCCCTCCACCCCCCAATCGGGGCCCAGCAAGGCCAGCAGGGCCAGGCCCCGCCAAGCGACCGCCGAAAGCGGGCCGGCGCCCACCCGAGCATCCTGCCCCGGCGCGAGAAACCACCAACGCACCGGCGACATCCTCCACCGGCAGTGCATGGTGGTGGGGTAGGGGTCGGCTGAGATGATGAGTGAGGCGGAGTCTAATGCCCGACCTGACACATAGACGTAGACGAACAAGCACACATATACACAAGCATACGTTCCCACCCTCATGCACGCAAACGAATATTCACACCCTCGCCCCACATGTAGACACACAAAAATGGACAAGGTACCCACACTCACACTCCCCATATGCACTCTATACTCCTAGATCCAGGCACCACCACCCCAGAGGGGAAGCCAGCGCCCGATCCCGGAGCTGAACCCCCTTCGCTCCGGCGTGGGGACAGGAGGTCCCCGCAGCAGCAGAGAAAACCAACAGCCCAGACCCCGACCGGGCGGCCAGCTCATCCTCACAGCCCCCGGCCCCAGACAGAGAACAGAGAGCAGGGGTGTGAAAAAAAAAGACCCCAAGCTTCACCTCACCCGCTCAAATGTAGTGTTGGTGTGTGTTGTTCTAAGGTGCTTTAAAACAGTGGTGCTTTAAAACAGGGGAGGGGCACCCTCTACAAGCTTGTGTCAGCTCGTCCCCTCCCTAGCGCCCTCAATGTCTATGTGCAACTTAAAATTGAGAAGTGGGCACTGGCACCAGAGGGAAGGCTGAATGAACAGACCGCCCTCCGGATGCCATTCAGTGTGCCCACCCCCAAGGCCCTATATGTATGTGTCATGTGACAGTAAGTAATGAGAATGTCTAAGCTGTAATGTGTGATTGAGATGCAGGCGGCCACGAGGAAACAGAGGAATACCACCTCCCCCACATCCCAGCGACACACCCGCACCTCAAAACCCTACCTATGTGTTGATGTGATGGAGCGGGAGAAATGAAGCCCTAGGGATGGGGAGGAAAGCATCAGAGGGGGCAAAATACCCCCCCCTCTGGAGTCAGCTCCCCCGCTGACCCCCATAGGCACCCCTGCTACCCCAAATCTGCCCAGGGCGGGGGGCCCAGGCCCATCCAGACCAGGGCCCATGGCAGCCCGGGGCGGCCCATCAGACCCCACAGCAGAGGAAAAACTACCCCACCCCATCATTCAGTCAGCTCCCAGACTACAAAAGACAATAAGACACCCAGGTAGAGCCCATTTACCCCGCCTCTATTGGACCCCCCCCTACGGAGGCACCGATGCATCGAAGACCCCCACACCAGAGCCGGGCCCAAGCGTATGCACCAACCCATGCTCCCGGCGGCACACCAACCAGGACCCAAGCCCCCCAGGCCCAGCCGTAACCCCAACCCGGAGGCAGAGCGCCCCAGAACCCCAAGCCCCCCCCCGGACCAACCCCGGAACAGTGCGGCCGCCAGGCTGGTAACCTACGTCCGCCGGCACATGCATCCCCAGCAGCGCTGCATGCAGCCGCCAGAAAAAACAGCACCCAAGAGTCACCAATACCCCATCCAGGCCAAGGCCGCAGCCCCAGCGCCGAACCCCCAAGAAACCCACCCCCAGGGAACCCCCAGATGCCCCAGGCCCACATCGCCACCCCACGCCAACAACAAAAACCACAGCCGGACAGAATCGGGGCCCCCACTCACACTAGGTGATGGAGCTGATCAAAGGAGCCCAGAGAGATTGATCTAATGTGGCAGCAGAGACCGTGTCAAGACTAATATAATCCCACAAATAATCTCTATATTGGTTGATATTAAGATTATTTTTATTTTTCCAGTTCATGAGGACAGTCTTCTTAGCAATGCATAGGGCAGTGAAAGCCATGTGGATTGTGTTATCTTCTGTAGTGACACCATCTAGGTCGCCCAACAAGCAGACTAAAGGAGAGGCTGGAATAGAACATTTAAGACACTTTGATAAGTCTTCACAAATCCTGTACCAGTACCTCTGAACAGGTGGACAGAACCATAGAGCGTGGATATAATTGTCAGGTGTATTACCTTTACAGTGTGAGCAGTTGTTGGAAGCTGTAAAACCCATCCTGAACATCCGATGTAGTGCACTCTATGCAGGATTTTGTATTGTATTAATTGTAAACCAGGATTTCTAATCAGTTCAAAGGTTTTTAAACATATCTGAGACCAGAATTTTTTGTCCCTGCTTACTGATAGATCTGCCTCCCATTTTGCAATAGGAAGTGATACTGATTCATCTATTTTGGAAAGTGCCCTATATATTTTAGACATTAATTTGGGGGTTTTGAGATTAAGAAAATCTACCACACTTGGTGGTATTTGTAAATTGATATGATTAGACTTAAATTTCCTTTTTACAATAGATTTAATTTGTTGATATTCTAAAAATCTATGTTTATTAATCCCATATTGTTTAACTAATTTGTCAAAGGGGATAAAGTCTGTCCCTTCGAATATATGTTCCAGGTATTTAATACCTTTACAACTCCAATCTGTGAAGTTTATCATATTGTTGTTTAGCAATATGTCAGGATTGTTCCAGATGGGGGTACGTTTGCATGGGATTAGTGAAGACTCCGTCATTTTTAGAAACTCCCACCATGTTGTCAGAGAAGAGCTGATACTGATGCTTTTGAAGCATACGTGTCGTTTGCTGATCGGGCTAATGAATGGCAGATCCGAAATCTCTATATTATTGCATAATGCCTGTTCTACATCTAGCCAAGGTTCATCTAAGAGGGTGTGTTTTAACCACCCTGAAATGTGTTGAAGCCTGTTTGCTAAGAAATAGTGGTGAAAGTTAGGTAAATCTAGTCCTCCTTTATCCTTGGTCTTTTGCAGCGTTTTTAAGCTAATACGCGGGGGTTTACCTTTCCAAAGGAATTTAGAGATGGAGGAGTCCAGAGATCTAAACCAGTCAGGTGGTGGTTTGCTCGGGATCATTGCAAATAAATAATTAATTCTTGGCAAAACCATCATTTTTATTGAGGCGACTCTTCCCATGAGTGATATGGGTAGAGACCTCCATCTGGTTAGATCATCTTCTACCTTCTTTAAAAGTGGGATGTGGTTTAATTTAATCAAATCTGCCAGCCTAGGAGAAACATTAATACCTAAATATTTAATATTACCAGATTGCAGTGGAGTGGAAGAATTCTGGAAGGAGCAATTAATTGGAAGAACTGTTGATTTTAACCAGTTTATTGAATAATCTGAGACTTTTGAGAAAGAGTTTATTAATGTAATTACCTCAGAGGGAGTGGTTTGTGAATGCTGAAGAAAAAGTAACACATCGTCTGCGTAAAGACTAACTTTATGTTCTACATTCTTGCATTTAATGCCTTTAATCACTGTTGCCTGTCTAATTGCTGCTGCTAGTGGTTCAATAAAAATTGCAAACAGTGAGGGGGAGAGGGGGCATCCCTGCCTGGTGCCCCTCTTAAGATAAAAGCTAGAGGACGTTTGAGCATTTGTCCTGACACATGCTTTTGGAGAGTTATATAATATTTTTAACCAGTTTATGAAAGAGTTTCCAAAACCAAATTTGTGTAAAGTTGCAAATAGAAAATTCCAGTTAACCCTATCAAAAGCTTTTTCTGCATCTAAAGACAATATTGTAATTTGAAGGTTTCTATTGCATGGATAGTCTATCAAGTTAAGTAACCTACATGTATTTGTTGAAGAGTGCCTCCCTTTTATGAAACCAGTTTGGTCGGAATGAATTATGAGAGGGGTTATCTTCTCTATTCTTTTTGAGATAGCTTTGCAGATTATTTTAGTGTCCACATTAATAAGGGATATTGGACGATAGCTAGTAGGCAATACAGGGTCTTTGCCTGGTTTTAGCAAGAGACTAATGTTGGCAGAATTCATATTTGGTGGAAGTCTGCCATTTTTTTTGGTTTCCTGCAACATTCTGTAGAATGTTGGAGCCAGAATAGCCCAGAATTCTTTATAGAATTCTGCAGGAAAGCCATCTGGGCCTGGAGCCTTTTTATTGGGCATACTGTTCAAGGCTTCCTGAAGTTCATCTGATGTTAGTGGAGAATCCAATGCCATCGCTTGATTGTCTGATAATTTCGGAAGAGTTATATTGTCAAGAAATTGGTCAATTTCGTCTTTAGATGGGTTTATCTGTGGAGAATATAAAGATTTGTAAAAGTCCCTGAAAGTGTTGTTTATTCTTTCAGGGTCATATACTGTTTCCCCAGTTAAATCTTTAACAGCACATATAGTTGTTTTTTCTTTATTTATTTTTAACTGGTTCGCTAGGAATTGACCTGATTTGTTACCATATTCAAATTCTTTCCAGCGAAGTCTTTGTGCTAAGAATTTAGTTTTTTTATTAATAATTTCATTTAATTCTAGTTTTGCTTTACATATTTTTTTCAGCATTTCCTGTTCCTGGGAGGATACGTAGGCTTCTTCTAAAGTTTTTATAGTTTCTTCTAATTCCTGAATACATTTATTTTCTCTTTTCTTTTTATGCGATGAGAATGAGATTATTCTACCTCTCATCACAGCTTTACCTGCTTCCCAGAGAACAGATGCTGATGTTCCAGGCAGGTCATTATAGTCTAAATATAAAGTCCACTCTTCTTTAAAATATTTAATAAAATCGTCGTCTTTAAGCAATGATGTATTGAATCTCCAGTTATTACTTGGTGGAGTGGCCTTCTTATTTACTAGAGTTAAAGAAACAGCAGCATGATCGCTGACAGCTATAGGGTTTATCTCTGTGTCTAAAATGTCACTCAGCAGTGAGCTGCTGACTAAGAAATAATCCAGACGAGAGTAAGAGTGATGGACATGTGAGAAGAAAGTATATTCCCTACGGTTGGGGTGAAAAGAACGCCATGCATCGCAAAGTCCATAGTCACTCATGTACTGTTTAACTATATTTGTGGATTCCAAATTACGCTGAGTTCCAGCTGTACTTAGCCTGTCCATTTCTTTATTTAGTCCAAAGTTGAGGTCTCCCCCAATAACAAGTGCACAATCTGTGTGTTCAGAGAGTGCGGTAAAAAAACCGTGAAAGAAAGAGGGGTCATCAATATTTGGACCATATATACTAACAATACATAACTTTTTGTCAAATATAGATAATTTAATGATTAGAAATCTACCTTCTGGATCTATAACTGTGTTGAGTACAGTGAAATTAACATTTTTATGTATTAAAATTGCTACCCCCCTTTGCCTAGAGTTATAGCAGGCTGAGAACACATTAGGAAACTCAGTTGTTTTAAGTTGATCTGTATCTGTGGCAGGTCTATGAGTCTCTTGTAACAAAACAACGTCTGCTTGTAGTTTTTTAAGATGGCTAAATATTTTTAACTTCTTTTCTCTGGAGCCAGCTCCATTCACATTCCATGTAACAAACCTCAGTGCGCCCATAGATGTGTGTGTGTAGCTAATGCTGCTCGCTGCGTGTGACACTCAAATGAGTAAGATATGAGCGGGCGTGTACGCGCTTGTATGCGAGTATGTCTTTCATGTCTGTGTGTGCTGTAAGGTCGGAGTGCTTGCTTTAACGCTGAGTGTATATGTACATGGTCGTGCCGAGCAGATGTGTGATATAGGGTGTTGTATTTGTATGTGTAGTAAAGCAGGTGATCGGTGCAGTAAAAGGAGTTGGAAGTAAGAAAGACATCCAAAGAAGCAAGCAGAGAGGGATGAAAGTAAAAACTTGACAGAAACGAAAACATTGCAACAACATTTAAACGCTGTGGAGACTGACGGTATCGTGTTTGTTATAATATCGTATTAAATTAGCGAAATAACATAAATAGATAGAGGTAAATGGAAGAACAAGAACGAGCGAGGAAAGAGAAAAAAGAAAAATATAACGGATTCTTATCTGGAGTGGTGTTAATATAACCACGGAGTGGTACGGAGGTTGCGATAGAGCTGCCCGTCCACGTAGAGCCGGTCCACTGCGATGACAGCTCGGGAGCCCTTTTGGATGAGACTGCGTCGGATTGGGAACAGAAGTTTGCGTCGCTCCAAGATTTCTTTGGGGAATTGGTCGTTAACGCTGAAGTCTGTTCCTTTCAGCTCCCTGCCGCGACTCTTCACCTGCTCTTTCTGCTTGAAGTATCCAAATTTGGCCACAATAGGACGCGGCCTCGGGGCTCCAGGTTTCTTCGCTCCCATCCGATGGACTCTTTCGAAGCATATGTTTTCCACGGTGTCTTCCGGAAGCTTCAGGTACGTCTTGATAAAGGTTTTAACCGTAGCTTCTGGGTCCTCTTCGGCAGATTCCGGGATGCCTGAAAACACCAGGTTATCTCTCATGCTACGGGCCTGGAGATCGATGACAGTCTCTTTTATTTTTTTTATTATCTTCACTTAGATGGGTCACATTCTCAGTTAGAGACTTGACCGAGTCCCGTAGTGATGCGTTTTCAGCAGCGAGTGTTTCCACCTGCTGCTGGCTGAATTCCAGTGATTCCCTCAGGGATTTAAATTCACGGTGCAGGATCTCGACCAGGGACAACCTCGCGTCGAAGCTGGACAACCGCTTGTCGATTGAATCCAGGATGTCGGTAAAGCTTTTACCCGTCGGCGATGTTGTTTCAGGCGAGTCTGCCGGGCGACTTCTTTTGGAAGACGGCGTCTCGCTTTTGGCTGGGGAACATGCATTTTGGTTTTTCTTCATGACTATAACGTCGAAGCACCAGTCGATGTATTCCTGAAGAGTTTCCAAATTTTCTTCGCTGTCCTCGCTGCTCATTCAGTTTTTCCGCCAAGTCTCCAGCGTCTGACGTCACCTACAGCATTTCCGGTTCTCCCCTCTCCTCCTACGAGATGCTCCTCAATAGACTCAATAAACTCTCAATAAAATAATTTGCTTCTTATTAATAATTAGTAGATGTTAAGTTTAGGTATTGGGTAGGATTAGGGATGCAGAATATGTGCTTTATAAGAACTAATAAACAGCCAATATGTTATAATATACCTGCTAATAAGCAACTAGTAAATGGTGAGAATTGGTCTCTATACTAAATTGTTACAGTCATTCCATTATATATGCCATAATATTTATATTTTTATTTTGACTGGTTTAATACGTGTGATTTGTAGTGAAAGGTAGAAAAATAAGCTACTGACTGATAGTACAGTGTATATGTATAATGCTGTTTGAATGGACACTAGCTCTTCTTCCTCTTGATTCTTTGTATTACTGCACCTACTAAATAAAAAATGCAAAAAAATAAAAATAATAATAATAATTTTTCCATTGTTTTTTCCCCTTGGTGAGGACGTTAAATGGTTAAAGAAAGTCCAATACATTTTATCTGTGTATTTTATTACATGTTTTGATGTGAAAAGTGATTAATATAAAGCACATAATAGCGCAAAAAAAACAAAAAAAAAATATTTTGATCAATAATGCAGAACAAAAACAATCGTACTCCTGGATTTCTGCATTTAACAAAGTATCAATTTCCTTAACCAAAAAAAGAAAGAAAGAAAAAAAAGACAGTGTTAACATTAAATGATTTAATACTGCAATGTAATGGGCACTAGTTGTGTTGTCCTCTATCATGAGAGATTCCAGTAAGAAAGTTCAGACTTTTTCATTTTGTCAGGTTGAACTACATTTTTTTTTTTTTACACATTTATTTTAGTGTTTTTGCTTTTTCACAGAACAAACAGAACAACAACAATGAAGGGGGAAACAAGGATAATTACAATAATATAATAGAATATGAATTAAAATAATAAACCTATGACAGAACAACAGAATATTGAGGGACAAATGCATACAAAGACAAACGATCATTTTCCTGGTCACTGGTCAGGTAATGCATAAGCAAGACACACATTCGTAAATGTTGTAGAGTCACTGAATCCCACGTGAACTCAAATGATTTGATATTCTGTCTGATATTTGGTTGATTTCTTCCACTCCATTTTTAACTCACAAATTCCATTCTGCATATTATTAATGAATTTCTCTGCTTTCTCCTTGAACTCCATTTTGTTTTCATTGTAGGAAAATGAAATGTTGAAATTCTTCAATGCAATAAACAACAATGCAAAGTCGTGTCTCAGCAGTTCATTTTGTCAGGTTCATTTCAAAAGATTTGACATACTGTCTGTTGTTTTGCTGAGTTTTTTCACTCCGTTTTTTAACTCGCATATTCCTTTCTGCATATCATTAATGAATTTCTCTGCTTTCTCCTTAAACTCTCTTTTATTTATTTGTTCACGTGTGGGTTTTGTAGGTTTGTCACGCTGCCTCTTGTTGTCTTCGATGATCTCTTTGAGGATATCAGGCACAGAATTAAACTTGGCGATCATTTCTGAAAGCTTTCCAGAAAAATTGTCAATTTTAGAAACCACTTTATTCCTGTCATGTTCCTGAAAGAGACTTTTTTCAAAGCAGCAGGCAAAATGTTCACTTAATGCCTGGGTTTTGTGGACTGACAGCGAAGGGACTCTCAGTATTTCCTCAGTACGTTGACAGATATTATCCAGCATGTCAATAATAAGGTTCATTTTATCCTGAAATCCCTTAAGTTCCACTTCAATGGTTCGTTTTAATTTCTTCTCCTGCCGTGTTTTCCTGTTTAGCCCAACAGCAACACATAATACAGCAACTACAGCCACAAATAACCCTGCTCCAGCAACAGTATCAAAAACCTCGTCATCAATTACAATGAAAGATAATACTGACAACACCATCCCGATTGCTCCAGTTATTATTCCTCCTCTGAGTGCATAAATAGCAAGTCTGATACCATTTTTAAACTCATTGATGCAATCATCAATGTTATCTCTATACTTGTTGCATTCTAGGGAAATGTCCTTATGAACTCTGTTCAATTCCTCGTTGAGATGAAAAATATCAGATCTAAAAAAAGAAAAACATCAGAAACATCAGGGATTTTTATTCAGCATATTCTGTATGCCTCGTAATACAAATATTTATATTTTAGTACGTATACAGTGGGTATAGAAAATAATCACCCACCTTTAAAAAAAAAAAAATCAAATTTTATTGCTATGTGGCCTGAAATGAAAACTGACACAGTTTTTGTTTTATCCAGCTGTATTTACTGAGAGCAACTTATTACATCCAAGTGAAAGATATGACACCACCATGTCATAAAAAATAAATAAAAATAATAATAATAAAAACAGAATCAGTGAATTAGAAAAAGGATCACCCCCTTGTGTCATTATTTTGTTGAACCACCTTTTGCTTTAATTACAGCCTTTGGTCAGTTGGGAATATGTCTCTACTAACTTTGCACAACTAGACTTTGTAATATTTGTCCACTCTTCTTTGCAGAACTGCTCAAGATCATTTCAATTTCATTTGTGGACTGCAGGTTTCATGTCACTCCACAGATTTTCAGTGGGGTTTAAGTCTGGGCTCTGACTAGGCCATGCAAGAACATTCACCTTTTTTTTCAGACATATCACATATCAATTGGCAGACATATAATTTGGTGTTGAGGCCAAATAATTCAATTTTATTTCCATCTGACCTCAGAATCTTTAAGGTGCGTTTTGGCAAAGCTCCATCGTGACTGCATGTGGCTTTTCTTTAGGAGTGGCTTTTTTCTTGCAACCATCCCATACAAGCAGGCCCAGACTGGCCATCGGGAGCACCGGAATAATTCCCGGTGGCCTGGCGGCTAATTTGGCCCGCTGGCCTATTTTTTTATTTTTTTTTTAGTTATTATTATTACTAATATTTTACATTTTTACTTCTCCAGGAGCGTGCGATCTCCCTATAAAATGCATTATTGTGAAATATGTCTTGATGAGATTCACACAAACATAATCAGTAATGTCTTACATGACTGTTTAGTTACAGTTTTTCTCAGTCACTTTGGTGTATTTCTCAAATCATCCTTAATATTTGCGAAGAAGTATGTGCATTTCTCAAAACAATTCATACAAACAGAACACAATGGATTTCCTACAGAAGCCTGTAACTTACTCAAATTATTTAGTTAATCTCTCAAAAGTAAGTATTTATGTCAATGAACATATCAGTGCCATCAGAATGAAAAGTCCTTGTTTCATTGTTCACAGACAAGATAGTCAAAATGCTTAGTCTTGCTGTCAATATAACACTACTCTGTTAGTATCACCTGATGTAAACTATGACAACAGTTTGGATGACAGTTACTGTACTGAAATGCAGATGGCTGCACTTATTATGCCATATATCTATTTCAAAAGTACAAATTTACACATTACTGTATGTGGGATATTGATTGAAAGAGACTGGAAAGGATTCACAGATACATTTTTCTAGTGGTCTGACCCCCCCCCCTCCAAAAAAAAAAAAAGAAGTTCATTACAAAGTCATTGTGATACAGAAAAGAAAAAAATGAAAAAAAAAATGAAATTCCACTGTCAGAATTTGTAACTCTTGTGTTGTCCTCTGTCTATATATGCTTTCCAATTGAAGGTTCATGAGATGCACCTTTGAGCTAGTTCAGAGAACTGGTATATAATTGGTTGATCTATATTCTCTTCATTAGTGAAAGTCAAGATTCACTTGAACAATTCATGGCAAATTTACAAAATGTCTAATAGAAATGTGTAGAAAATATGTTTGACAGTTTATGACAACTAGATCAAGCATTTTGCATTCAATGACTTATATGATGAACTAATGACTAGATGTTTTGAGGGGTAAGACTATTGCACAGAGAACTATATAATACATTTTGAGCAATGTGACAATAGTAACTGATAATGTAGGAAACAGCAGACAAATGTACATAATCAGTTACATGAAAGTACCAAAGCAATCGCAACTTGTTCAAAAGAATGAAAAACTGCTTTTATGACAAGTGACTAGATGATGTGGAGGTTGAACAAGTAGCTTTGAGAAGTTCATTTCTGATTCGAAAAATGCACCAAAGCCACTGAGAAAAACTAATGGTTGGAAAAAAATCTGACGTGTAACATTATATTAGATCCATGCATTACAGGTCTCAGATCTGCCTTAATGTTAATCAAATATTAAAAGCAAAGACAGAATCATAGCTGCTATTGATTAAACTACTGTTCATTTGCATCGTTGTTCTTATGTTTAATAACAAAGATAACATAAAAATAGCTATATTGTGATTAATAATATACAACCCCAAATCAGAAAACGTTGGGACAGTATGGAAAACGCAAATAAAAAAAGAAAGTAGTGATTCTAAATTTACTTTGACTTGTATTTCATTGCAGACAATATGAACACAAAATATTTCATGTTTTGTCTGGTCAACTCCATGTCATTTGTAAATATACATCGCAAAAATACAAAGCACACGGCGTCCATTCCTCCCAAAAAATACCTGAAATACTGATTCATCTGACCACAGTACACGTTTCCACTGTGTGATGGTCCATCCCAGATGCCTCCGAGCCCAGAGAAGTCGACGGCGCTTCTGGACACTGTTAACATAGGGCTTCCTTTTGGCACAGTACAGTTTTAACTGGCATTTGTGGATGTAACTACGTATTGTGGTACTTGACAAAGGTTTGCCAAAGTAGTCCTGAGCCCATGTGGTGATATCGCTTATAGATGAATGACGATTCTTGATGCAGTGCCGCCTGAGGGATCGGAGATCACGGTTGTTCAGCTTAGGCTTGCGCCCTTGTCCTTTACGCACTGAAATTCCTCCAGATTCCTTGAATCTTTTAATTATGTTATGCACTGTTGAAGGTGAAATATCCAAATCTCTTCCTATCTTTCTTTGAGGAACATTGTTTTTAAACATTTCAATAATTTTCTCACGTATTTGTTGGCAAACTGGCGATCCTCGGCCCATCTTTGCTCCTAAAGGACTAGACCTTTCTTGGATGCTGCTTTTGTACCAAATCATAATTACAATCACCTGTTGACATCACCGGATTCAAATCACATCATTATTTAACCAATTTACCTCATTACTAGCCCTAAATTGCTCCTGTCCCAACTTTTTTTGGAATGTGTTGCAGGTCTGAATGACAGGAAAGGATGTATATTTACAAATGACATGAAGTTGACCAGACAAAACATGAAATATTTTGTGTTCATATTGTCTGCAATGAAATACAAGTCAAAGTAAATTTAGAAATCACTACTTTCTTTTTTTATTTGCATTTTCCATACTGTCCCAACTTTTTCTGATTTGGGGTTGTAGTAATTATTATTAATAAAAGAATTGGAGGAAAATATGCAACGTTTCTGCTAGGAGATTTTGCTTTGGAATCTTCAGAAAACTTCAACTTGATTTTTCTCAAAATCAACTCTGCTGACTCTATTGCCTTCAAACGGCTGAAGCTCAGTCATTTTTTGTCAGATTCCAACATTTGCTCATTCCGACTCATTTTGCCAGCATGGGTCACAGATGGCTTTGTGTGCCCTTGAGAAGGTGATTAGCTACACTAGACTGAGTTTGTCATTTTTAGGAGGGGGTGAGATTCAACTCAGAGATTTCTGTTTATTTATTTTTGTTTTTTTTCTGACATGTTGGTGTCATATCTTTCACTTAGATGTCATAAGTTGCACTGAGTAAACAGCTGAATAAAACAAAATCTGTGTCTTTCTTCATGTCAGGATGCAAAGCAACAATGTGATTGTTTTAAAGGGGGTGATTCTTTTCTATACCCACTGTATGTAAACATGTATATTAGCTGATGTGTATAGATAAAACATTTTCTTTGATGTGATACTTTTTCACATATACACATTAGGGGTGGGAATCGCAGGGTACCTCACGATAGGATATAATCACGATACAATGGCTCACGATAACAATAATATCACGATACAGCGATTCTGCGATAATCGATATATTTCTAGAAAATCCTATAATGATACATCATGATATCTGTCTAAAAAAATGCCTGTGAAAAGGTTAAGTGCAAGTTTTCTTTCTTTATTCAAGTCCAAACTGTTAGAAAACAGCAAAAAAAGTTCTGTAAATCAATTTTAACATAAATCATAAACATAAGCTAAACTAATCATTTTATTCTTGTACTTATTAAAAGCTCTACACTTTTCTTTTTATCTGTGTGTAAACAAACACAGTCAACTGCTTATCAAACAGAAAAAAATGAAATAGATAGCTAGATAGATATATGGATATAATATAAACCTGGTACATTTCCAAATTTACCTTGAGTACTTTCTCAACCTTTCTCAACTCCTCTCATCATAAAAACGGAGCCCCACACGAAGAAATAGCCATTCACATCGCGTCTTTTGCACGCTCAGGTTCGTTATTTCAAATGTAGACGCGCGGCAAGCACACACACTGCACACTTCTGCGCTGCATTGTGGCTCTGACAAGGTTTTGTTTCGTCCTCCATCACATAGGTGCAGATTTATGTTTCCCACTGTTCACACTGCATAACGCGCACTTGTAATATCTGGGAGAGAGAGGGAGAGCATCCAGTTTTGTTCACATAAAACTGGACGCACCGGCGGCGCTCTCTCTCACTCATATAGTGAGGGAAATCCACCTGCAATCTGAGCGGAGAGGTTATAGGCTACTCATGAACTGAATATGCGCTCTGCAATAATAACGCGATCGGTGCCTATGGTCCACGCTGATAGCTGTTCTGGGGCAGCTAGTTTTTATCTCCATATATATATATATAGCAGTAAAGCTAATACAGTGGCTGGAAATCTGTTTATCCTTCGGTTCCTCGTGCTTCCCCATCTTCATAGAGAACGCGGTTCATGGTTGCTCAGAGTGAGAGCGCTTTTGGAAAGAAGCTGGAAAATGGCGCAGCCGCGATTTCCACGCATTTTTAGACGCTGTGAACAGGGAAATCTATTTAGTGCACCTTATTGTATTAATGAAAATATCGATATTTGGCGCCAGATATCGATTATCGTATCGCATGGAGAAGAATCGCGATATATCTCCATATCGATTTATCGTCCCACCCCTAATACACATACGACTACACAGGCTTTTATTATTATGATTTTTTAAACATTGTCTCATTATCACAATTATGTTAAACACTCATGATTATTCTGGTCTTTCGTATCAAGTGAAAACCCATTAAAATACACAATGTATTAAAACAATAAAAACAATATCTTACAGCATGTTAGTTGGCAGCTCCATGCTTCCGCGCCGATGGCGGGGTCTGGGTGAAGCCATTGTTGCTGTGATTCAATAACAAGTGTTATTTATCATGTCAGGACCAGCTAGGTCAACATTGCAAATTTAAGCTGCTAACAGTCAAGCCAGTTGTCTATTACTGGATGCTGCTATATTGCTGGTGTAAGCTACTTTGAAGCAATCGTATAAAACAACCAAAAAAAAAAAAGTTTTTATTGACAAAAAATCTTCCCTTCTACATAAATGTAAGACACATGTTTACAAGAGACCCACGATGCATGTGTTGTGTTGATGTGAGAGTAGACAATTTTACATTCATTAAACCCTCACTTATGCACCATTTTAGAAAAATAAACTAAGACAAGCCAAATCAACTTAGAATGTAACAAATGAAGCTTGCACACAATGTCATATTTCCTCTGATGTAAACAGCTGTACTCTCAAATTAACAACATGCATGTGACATTTCATTGTTAATTAGCTTTTCAAATCACAATCCCCAGTTTGGGAAAATATGGTATACATATACCATATAATATTTCCATTCAATATGGTATAGACAATAATTCAATTCAATATGGTATGCACAATAATTCCATTCAAATATATGTAATACACTAGGTAAGTCAAAAGTCATCTAAAAGTAATCAAAAAGTAGTCAGAATACATTACCTAAGACATGTAATACTGATTAGCACTGTGTGCCGATTGGCAGGTTGAAAGTCGTTTTGTAATAAATCTAATTACTTATTTTAATAATGTTTAGAACTAGGACCTTACCCGAATAGCATGTAGTAATTGTCCTGAACTCATCAGTGGAGTGGCAGTGTGACTCAGATTTGGCATCAGTCTTCTTTTAGCTTCTTATAACCTGTCAAAAAAAATTATAATTCAGAACAGAAATTTGATATTAAACCTATATAAATATGCCTATACCATAAAAGATTGTGTCTGAATAAAAGTCAACACTGAACTAAAATGCTACTTATCTAATATCTGAATAATCCAATGGACCTTTCAAAGGGTCTATCTATTTTTCCTTTTTAAGCTTTTATAATAATAATAATAATAATAATCTAAACAGTTCTCTGGATGAAGGTCGAGTACTGAGAGAAAATATTGAACGAGATTGGATCAAGTGTGTGAAGGAGAAGGCTCTCCATGGCAAGTTCTTCAAATATCTGAATTAGCCATTTGTAGACAAGGAAGCCAGTCTAGCTTGGCTCCGAAGCTCCGGCCTGAAAGGAGAAACGGAGAGCCTGATCATTTACCGCCCAGGATCAAGCACTTAACACCAGGTACAACCAACGCAAGATCCTCAATATGCAGGTCGACAGTAGATGTAGAATGTGTGGAGTAACTGAGGAAACAGTCATATAATTTCCGGTTGCTCCACACTTGCTGGCACAGACTATAAGGAGCGACAAGGTTGCAAGCTACGTGATACGCAGGAACACGGCGTATACCCAAAGGTCAAGGATTTCCCTATACCCACTTTAAAAAGCATGAGGATACGTAACAACATCTTTGTGACAGAACTTTCACTCGTTCATTCATAAATTCTCCCCGTCTGTGTTGCGATCAATGCACTGACTTTTTGAAAATCACGCTGTGTTTCTGTTGATGACCAGTGTTATTGCTCAACTCTTTCATTTCATCTGACTGGCTGAGGCCATCCTAAAAATACTCCACTGCTGAGCGCTGCCACGAAAGCTTCTCATTTGCACGCGTTTTTATGGCTTGCCCATTTAAACATTCAAACACAGGACGCGGAGAAACTCAAATGAGTACTCGCGCTCCATGTTCTGTGCGCACATACAGAGCAAACATAAACTTAAGTGAACGTAAACAGTTGAGAAAAAAAAAATCGGATGTATTGCATCATATTGGATGTATTGTCTCTTAAAGTGATCGCACCTAATTTACTTGCTGCTGTCGGTGTCCTTAACGTTAATCCAAGAAATTAAATCAGAGAAAATCACTCACAGCTCTTTACTGAACTACTGTCACAAATCCGGTCTATGAACTTCTGTTTATTCACCACCAGAGGTCACTCGCTCACCACATTGACTCTTGCACCACACTAACTGTTGCAGGTCACCCACGGACTACAGTTCCCATCATCCATTGCACTGACGACGCACACACAACTGATTGCACTGATCACACACAACTGATTCCCGTTTGCACACTCTTTATAAGCCTTGGACTTTCTCTCTGTGATCGCCGAGTATTGTGTGTGCATATCGCTACCCTAGCCGATAGCTACCTTACAGAGCCTTTTGTACTTGCCCTGCCCTGCCCTGCCCTGCCCTGCCCTGCCCTGCCCTGCCCTGCCCTGCCCTGCCCTGCCCGTGTTTCCTGGATTAACCCTTTGCCTTGCCGTTCGGACTCTATTTGCACCTCGTTTGGATTATTGCTCGTGTACCTGGATTATCTCTCTGCCTTGCCCTGTTGGATATTGTTTGCCGATCGTCGACCCACGCTTGCCCTAGGATTACTCTCTGCCTTGTCTGTGTTATACCTGTTTGCCACTGTCCGACCCTGCCTGTGTTTTGACCATGTCTCAAAATAAAGCCTTGCATATGGATCCGCATGTCTCTCGTCTCGTCGGCTCCGTAACAACTACTTTAGTTTTACAATAATTAATTTATATTTAATTTATACAGTGAAGACTATGCAATGCTATTTTATATTTGATTATTCGGTTTCTGTGCCTGGACACCTACAGACTTGAAAAAAACTTAAAAATTGTGTAAATAGCACAAATAAATACATAGAACAAACATATATTAAACTATTTCAAACAGGGCCCACAGGTACAAACTGCACTGGGGCCCTGCAAACCCCGGCTACGGCCCGGGGAGCAGTGACAGGTCAGTCAGCACCAGTCAACAGTATGTTGAGTTTCTTAGGCCAACATAACTAGCTAATAACTTCAGTAACATTAGTGTGCGGATCAATGAAAGCAGGAGAAGGGGAGAGATAACACACGTGTGTGTCTGTGTACAGCAGTTAAACTGAATACAATGTTTATATCTCCTTGTTTCAGATGATGAGAGAGATGAGAACTGGCCAGCCTTGTGGACTGAAGGTCAGGCTAGGGAATATAAAAACAGGCACTCTTAAATGTGCATTGAAAATTGCCAGCTCATAAAACCTGTGCTCCAGTGACCATATTATTCAGGGAAAATGTTAGATGATTAACACAGTAGAAAATCAGTGCAGCGTCCCCAGCTGTAAATGTCATTGGCTGTCTTGTGTTGCTTATAATAAATTGGCATGTTGATATTACAATAAGCAGACTTTCAGAAAGCTGTCAGTTACATGCAGGGGCGGACTTAACCAATAAGAAACGTAAGCGGCCGCTTAGGGGGCCCCATCTGATAGGCTATTGGCGAAACATATTTGCAGCGTTGAGCAATGTAGCCTGATTTCTTGAACGCAGTGACCAGAAGTGTTTAAGTTAGAATCCACTTACCGATCAAAATGCCGAGTTTTTGTCAAGTGCTGAGTTCTGCAAGGTCAGGAATCATCTCATTATAACAATAATAATAAGTGTAGATACGATGTAAATAAGAATATTCATTGTGCAGTGTAGAGCTTATTAACAGAACGTCGTGAGATCGCAATGAATTGAAGTGAGTGACAGCTATAGTGATTATGAGGGAGCGCTCTTTGCGTGCATTCTAGGCTGTTTGACTGTCTCAGAACAGAGATATTCACCTCAGTAAAGAAAGTATTGTGTTTCAAGTCACAATTTTATTTATCTTGATGTTTCAAAATGACTCTCTTGTGTGCTTCTCCTAGGCGCACCGGCGCGAACTGCCGCATACTCGTATAAATGCACAAATGCAATGACTGGAGATTTTCCCTTAATAATAGGTTTCATTTTTGATTTGTTTCTCGGCAAACCCTACAGTATGCCTTCAGAACACTTGGAATATGGAATGAGTTGCCTGGGATGATTTTATGTTTGTAAAAAGATTGGAAAAGTTTACAATTTATTACATTTAATGGACAAGTGCAAGCATTTATTATTATTATTATTGATAATGTCTTCATTTGTGATCTCAAAAAAATAAGGTAGACAAATTTGGCTTTAGAACAGCATCAGGGTGACTAATTACTGGTTGTGAAGGTACAAATAAACTAAACTAGAGTGAGCGAGCAAAATAAGGGTTAAGCATAAACACTTGGAATATGGAATGAGTTGCATGGGATAGTTTTATGTTTGTAAAAAGAGTGGACATTTTTACAATTTATTAAATGGACAAGTGCATGCATTTTTCTTTTCTTTCTTTTTTTTTTTTTTTTTTTTTTGATAATGTCTTCCTTTTGTGATCCGAAAATAAATAAATAAGGTAGCCTAATTTGGCTTTAGAACAGCAGCAGGTTGACTAATTACTGGTTGTGAAGGGATAAATAATCTATAAACTAGAGCAAGCGAGCAAAATAAGGGTTAAGCATAAAAGGACACATCGTTATTGTGTGGGGGCCCCATACCTGAAATTTGCTTAGGGCCCCCAAATCACTAAGTCCACCCCTGGTTACATGTAGATGCATGCTGTACACATTAGTGAGTAGTTTTTTGTAGTGAGCATACTGTGATTTTTCCCTCTCTCACACGCGCCAAAGCGACACCCCATAAGCACCAGACTACTCCACTGGTTTGAAATATGTATTTGTGGCTTGCCTTAAAACAAAGCCCCTGTTTTTTATTTTTCAAAAATAATTATGTAATGACTTAAAAAATGAAGAATGGAATATTGTTTATTTTCATTTATTAAACACCCTACAATAATGCATTGTTCCAGGTTTCCTCTGATATATCCACTCCCAAATATTTTGTCCATTCTGCTTGTATTTTGTCTAGATTAATATTTTTTACTGATATTAAAGTGTTATATACATCAGAAATTACTCCTTTCAAATGTAAGGGAATATTTAAAACTGCATAAAATCCTGTACTAGGAGAAATGGAGGGATGTGTGGGACAATGGTTTTGGATTAGATGATGCACTTGAAAATATCTAAACAAGTGTGATCTTGGCAGATTGTATTTTGAAGAGAGAGTTGAGAATGGGGCAAAAACATCATCAGTAAAAAGGTCACTGAATTTGACACGACCCGACTGTTGCCACTGACTGAAGACTGAGTCCAACTGAGCTGGAAGGAACAGGTGATTCTTGCCCTGCAAACGTGTCCTTGCGGGGCCCATGCTGGCTTTTTGCGGGCACAGTGGGCTAGGGCCAGCCCACACCAAACCTAAACAGGCCCAGTGCGGGCTTGCCCAGGTGAGGCCCACAGCTTTGGGATCACTGAAGGCTCTCTGTGAGCCAACCACACTAGCGGACTGTCCACACTGTAGCTGTATTAACCTGAACAACCTGAACTGAATGTTTTCTATTTTGTATTTAATCAATCCACTGATTTGAAATCCCTTTGATTACTGTATAGACAATACAGACATTAGTTATGTGGTGACTGCATCCATTTCAGATGTACAGGTGCATCTCAATAAATTAGAATGTCGTGGAAAAGTTCATTTATTTCAGTAATTCAACTCAAATTGTGAAACTCGTGTATTAAATAAATGAAATGCACACAGACTGAAGTAGTTTAAGTCTTTGGATCTTTTAATTGTGATGATTTAGGATCACATTTAACAAAAACCCACCAATTCACTATCTCAACAAATTAGAATACTTCATAAGACCAATAAAAAAAACATTTTTAGTGAATTGTTGGCCTTCTGGAAAGTATGTTCATTTACTCTATATGTACTCAATACTTGGTAGGGGCTCCTTTTGCTTTAATTACTGCCTCAATTCGGCGTGGCATGGAGGTGATCAGTTTGTGGCACTGCTGAGGTGGTATGGAAGCCCAGGTTTCTTTGACAGTGGCCTTCAGCTCATCTGCATTGTTGGGTCTGGTGTCTCTCATCTTCCTCTTGACAATACCCCATAGATTCTCTATGGGGTTCAGGTCAGGCGAGTTTGCTGGCCAATCAAGCACAGTAACACCATAGTCATTGAACCAGCTTTTGGTTCCTTTGGCAGTGTGGGCAGGTGCCAAGTCATGCTGGAAAATGAAATCAGCATCTCCATAAAGCTTGTCAGCAGAAGGAAGCATGAAAGTGCTCTAAAATTTCCTGGTAGATGGCTGCGTTGACTGTGGACTTCAGAAAACACAGTGGACCAACACCAGCAGATGACATGGCAGCCCAAATCATCACTGACTGTGGAAACTTCACACTGGACTTCAAGCAACATGGATTCTGTGCCTCTCCACTCTTCCTCCAGACTCTGGGACCTTGATTTCCAAATGAAATGCAAAATTTACTTTCATCTGAAAAGAGGACTTTGGACTACTGAGCAACAGTCCAATTATTTTTCTCCACAGCCCAGGTAAGACACTTCTGACGTTGTCTCTGGTTCAGAAGTGGCTTGGTAGCCCTTTTCCTGAAGACGTCTGAGCGTGGTGACTCTTGATGCACTGACTCCAGCTTCAGTCCACTCCTTGTGGAGCTCTCACAAGTGTTTGAATCAGCTTTGCTCGACAGTATTCTCAAGCTTGCAGTCATCCCTGTTGCTTGTGCACCTTTTCCTACCCAAATTCTTCCTTCCAGTCAACTTTGCATTTAATATGCTTTGATACAGCACTCTGTAAACAGCCACACCTTTCAGTAATGACCTTCTGCGTCTTACCCTCTTTGTGGAGGGCGTCAATGTTCATCTTCTGGATCATTGCCAAGTCAGCAGTCTTCCCCATTATTGTGGTTTCAAAGAACAAGAGATACCCGGAATTTATACTGTAGGGATGGTCATTTATTGAAACTCAAATGTAAATATTCTAATATTTTGAGATACTGATTTTTGACTTTCATGAGCTGTAAGCTCTAATCATCAAAATTAAAACAAAAAAACTTTTGAAATGTTTTACTTTACATGCAATCAATCTAAAATACATGAAAGTTTCACTTTTTGAAATAACTTACAAGAAAAAATTAACTTTTTCATGACATTCTAATTTATTGAGATGCACATGTATAGTAACTGTTTTTCCCAAAGACTTAATTTATAGTAGCTGAAAAGTATTTAAAGTGAAACAGGTGTATTGTTGTTGATTAATAGAGCGGGCCCTTCCCGGGGGCAAAGAGAGGGCTGTGCTAAGGGACCAATGTTTTGCCAATGAGCAACGTCTCAGAGGCCCTTGTTTGCAGGGTGCATATAGGGTTGGCTATGGAGAAGTCTTTGAAACCAAAACATTGTCTAAATTGAAACCAAATCTTTAGGGTATTTAATAAGACTGGGCATTGAGTACACAATGAAATACAAAGGGGTAATTTGGATAAAGCTAAAGCAGGTAGGGATGACAAAGTACAAGAATTCACCTCTGAAATACACCAGACATCTTTGGGGTTCTGAAGCCAATAAAGTACTTTTGAGAAATGTGCAGCCCAATAATAATACCTGAAATTAGGAAGTGCTAATAATCCACCTTGAGTTTTTTGTCTTTGGAGAAATTCCTCCTGAATCAATAGGTGTTTTTCCACCCCATATAAATGATGAGATCAGTCTAAATTCTGAACAAAGGATTTAGGTAGAAAGATTTGGATGCATTGAAACAAGTACAAGACCCTTGGTAAAATGTTAATTTTCACATAATTAATTCTTCCTGCAAGAGAAAGAAACAGCAAGTTCCAATTTTTGAGGTCTAGTTTTAACTTGTCAATTAAAGGAGCAAAGTTATCTTTGTAAAGGTTAGGGAATCCCTGTGCGATATTTATCCCTAAATATTTAAAACCTGATACAGACAACTGAAAGGGTATATCATTATTTGAAATATTGAGGCCCTTATTGTTTATGGGAAAACCACACTTTTTGAAAAAAAAATATTTATAACCTGAGAAAGTTCCAAATTCTTTCAATATCTTAGCTACATGTGGAATACCTATAATCATCTACAAAATCAGACATCAGAAGACTGCATATTGGTGCTCCCCTGCCCACCTTCAAGAACTGTATACATCCAGAGTGAGGAAAAGGGCTCAGAAAATCACTCTGGATCCCTCACATCCAACTTATCCCCTTTCTAAACTTTTGCCATCTGACCAGCGCTACAGACCACCAAATACCAGGACAGCTATTGTTCATTCTAGCAGAGCAGAGTATTAGTTATGTTCTGTCATATTTTTCCAAAGTGTTTTTACCTTTCAAGTTTTACATTTAATAAGGTGGCTGCTCTGCTGTGCTGTGCTGCATTAGCGCTGCAGTTGTAATGTAACAAGTCCCATTTGAAACAAATTTGCTTCTCCAACTGTTAAACATCGTTAAAATTGGCGATTTGAGTGATTATAGGTGTATTTGCTGATCAGACTCGGCATTTTTGCACCCACTGTCAGTCAGTCAGGCCTCGCCTCGTGCGAGTCAGTAAGTTAAAGTAAGCATATTTTTAACATTTTTATCAACCGTGCATACAAACTAGGATAATATAAGCGAGATATCTAGAGGTAGACGACGCCAGAGCGGTTTTCTACTACGTTACACACGAATTAAAGTTTTGTCAGTAAAATTTAATTTAAATTAATCTTAATTTTTTTAGGCAGCTCAGATCATTAATGTGTTATGAGGCTGTTGTGTAGGAAATATCGTTGCTTGTGTGTGTTGTTTACAAGTAAATTTAAGTTACATAATTGTTTGTCTCTTTTTACAAGCACACGTTTGTCTGCGAGTCTGAGACTTTGTTTTGCATTTCTATACCAATTAAAGAGTATAAACTATATCTTAAGATAAGTCAATATTTGAACCACTTTAAAAGTTTTTTTTTTTGTTGTTGTTGTTTTTTTCATATAATTGCTTTTCACTTTTTACAGGCAATGTTTCACCATGAGTCTGAGACTGGATGAAAGGTACGTTTTGCATTTCTGTACCAAAGAGTATAAACTATGTATTAATATAAGTCGACATTTTAAGCTACAGATCCACCGGTCGGTGTGGTTTGACCTGTTAAAGAGATAGTTCACCCAAAAATTAAAATTCTGTCATTAATTACTCACTCATGTCGTTCCACACCTGTAAGACCTTCGTTGATTCTCAGAGCACAAATTCAAATATTTTTGATGAAATCCGATGGCTTTCTGTCCCCCCATTGGCAGCAATTTAACTACCATGTTCAAGGTCCAGAACGGTAGAAAACACATCATTAAAGTAATCCATGTGGTTTATCCTCAGTTTTATGAAGCAACTTATGTGTTTTGCTTGAGCAAAAAACATACTTTACCAATTTATTTCCAAAAATATTGATCTGCAACACACACTCACCACGACGCATACGTGTTCACGAAAGAGTTGATATTGTAGCGTGAACAAGCTTTGGAGAATCTTGTAAATAAAGTGGAATTTTTTTTTTTCGCAAACAAAGCACTTGCGTTGCTTCATAAAACTGAGGTTAAACCACAGGAGTCACATGGATTACTTTAATCATGTCTTTATACTGTTCTGGACCTTGAATGTGTTGCTGCCAATGGAGGGTCAGAAAGCTCTCAGATTTCATCAAAATATTTATATTCATTTATGTTCCGAAGAGGAATGAAGGTCTTATGGGTTTGAAATTATATGAGGGTGAGTAATTGATGACAGAATTTAAATTTTGGGTTGAACTAATAACCATTTAATAACATTGTATATGTAATTACACAGTTTTTGTGTTGTCTGCTGCCACCTCATGGCTTTCAAACCGTTACCACACTTCTGATTTGACTGGTCATCAACAATCTACCCTGCCGCTTCAGCAGCTGTTGCTGTTTAAAATGTGTATCGTGATTTGTGTAACATCTCAATTGACTTGAATCATCACATATTTGCATTGGATTCAACCAAGTACAAACTTTAAACCAGAGATGTCCAAACTCGGTCCTGGAGGGCTGGTGTCCTGTAGAGTTTAGCTACAACTTGCCGCAACTCACCTGCCTTGGGTGCCCAGTAAGACCTTAGTTAACTGATTCAGATGTGCAGGACAGTGACCCTCAGAGCAGGTTTGGACACCCCTGCTTTAAACCATCACTTTTTTGTTATTCAAAATATTGAATGTGTTTTTGAATCAAAGTATTTGTGTATCTTGAAGTTTATCAGTGTATAGAGTATATAGAATAACCAACTGTTAGTCATTTTTACTTTACCTATTTTCTGATTTTAAAGGCTCATGGTGAGACGCTTCATACACTCAAGAAGGGCATGCAAGCTGGCCTCCTAATACGAAGACTACAATGGTGCACTGCAGGACACCTTTCTCCTTTTAAATGATTAAAAAAAAGGACTGTAATGGGCATGTTTTTTTGTTTTTTTTCAAGCTTGTCTTAGTGGTTGTTTCCAATTAGGTATGAGTATATTTTCAACTTTGTTTGACAGTTTCTTGGCAGTTTTTTGCTACTTTTGTGCCCTTGTTGTATACATACTGGCATTCACACATTAGCATGCACAGGCAGGTTGTGTACTGTTTTAATATTAAAAACCTGTTTGTAAACACTGCAAGAAAAAAAAAAAAAAAAAATGTTGTTTCAAACTAATATAGTATTATTTTATTTTTTTTATCTGTGTTTAAAATAAAATTTCCATTATCATAACTTGAAAATTAATTTCAAACTTTTTAAACTTAATTTAATAAGTTGAAACAGCAAATATTGGAAAGTCAAATGAACTTAAATAAAGCAACTCAGCACTAGGCAACATTTAAAATCGTGAGTTGATATGACTTGTGCTTTTAAGTTGATATAACTTAAAATTTTAAGGCAGCCACAAAACTTAATTTTTTAAGTTGAAATGGGTGAAAACTTTTTACAGTGTAGACGCAGAGAGAGAGGTGCGTGTGCAGTGGGAAAACAAAACCTTGCACTCGTGGGGCAGTACTGGCGAGTCTCAGAGACTAAATAAGGTTTGTCCAAGAAATCTCTAGATTTGTCGCTAGGCGCTTAAAAAAAAAATGTATACATGTAAAAAAATAAAAGTTGGGCTACCTTAAAATTTTAAGTCAACCAGCTAAAGCAGATTTTTGAGTTTTCTCAACTTATTTTTCAGGAAATTTCTCAACTTTTTGTTGTATTAACTTAAAACAAGAAGTTGAGAAAACTCAAAAATCTGCTGAAGCTGGTTGCCTTAAAATTTTAAGTTTGCCCAACTTTTTTTTTTTTTTTTACAGTGTGGCTGCAGGTTTTTGAGCATCCAAAAAAAAAAAAAAGTATACAGAACTAAATCAATATCTGTGCTCTTCTTCGTCTCTTGCCTGCACATACGTCATTATGGATTAAAGGTAATAATGTTGTAAATAACGTTCATTTTCTTTCACAGACAAATCCTTTAGTTTCATAAGACATCAATATATGTTCAGGAGCCACGGGTATTGGTTCGGTGTAATATATGTTTTTTGACACTCAAAAACTGACAGGCACAGATGTGCACTATATGAATTGGCAAAGACAACGGTTTCACCTAAAAACCTTATTTACCGTTGTACTGAAGAAAAAAAGTCACCTACATCTTGGATGGCCTAACGGTAAGAAAACTAACAGCAAATTTTCATTTTTGGGTGAACAATTCTTTTAAGTCAAAAATGAGCCAAGAAACCCTGATGTTATGTTGCATGTTGTTTTATTAAAGGCAGTAACTATGTAGTTGCTGATGCTGAGATCTTATTGCTAAGTACATTAGCACATGCATGTGTGCTATTGCTAATGATGACCTGCACAAAATTTGAGTTAATGTCATGTTTTTAATTATCTCACCAATACACATTACTTGTTTGAGGAGTTTTATCTTTAAAAGAAAAATATACTTTTTAGTGGACTCCAATTAACTAAATTCACAACACTAATGCCTTATAAATATTAGATTTTTTTTAAAACTTGAATTGTTAGAAGCAAATGGTTTCTCAAATGAAATAGGTTAACTTCCATGGTGTTATTATTGCCATAGCATACTGTACAAAGAGCCATACTGCCAGTATTTTACTGTCATTTTACAGCATTTTTTTTTCTTTTCTTTTTTTAAATGTGAACATCAAGTTAAGTGAATTTAAATACATAAGTTTTGGGAGACCCCATTACTCAATTAAACTGAGAGAATAAGTTACTCAATGAGTTCATTCAGCTTGCAGTATCAGGGTTTCCCATGTATAATAATAAATATCTGACAATATAAATACATTTTTAATTATTGTTATATTGTTTGTGATATCAGATGCTGTTTTTTATAAACAAATATAATGTGGTTTGAAAACAATGCAATTTACAGACTCACGGATAAAAGAAGGAGGACGTTCAATACTGTGATAGGAGGCACCGCTGTCATCACTGGAGTCAGAGTCATTGTCATGGAGATCCATCTCTAGGAAAACATTTTACTGCCTCTTAATAAGATATCCATCACATTTATGCATAAGTAAATTAAGCTAGCAATGTTCAACAAATAATTTACAAGATGTCACACAGTTAAATAAGATCAAATTGTGTGATGCCCTGTTAATGGGTTGATGAAGGACTTTAATGAACACAAATGCCTTTAAATGGCATCCTTGAACTTAAACTGTATAAGGGAGAGCATTTTAAAGGTTGAAGTGGGGGCTCAAGGAACGTGGTTGGGAACCCCTGGAATAGAGGATGATGGGGAGAATAAACGGTGGTAACCAAGTGGTTTCTGGACCCCATCCGTTTGGTTTGGTTAGCAGCATTCTTCAAAATATATTATTGTGTGTTCAACAGAACAAGGAAACTCATACAGATTTAGAACAACTTGTGTGAGTAAATTATGACAGAACTTTCATATTGGGTGAACTATCCATTTAAGGATACAACACATATTTTGGTCATTTATTGGGTTTTTGGTACAGAATTTCCAATTTACTACCAAGTATAGTGTAATGAACAAATACAATTGATAAATAAATATTTATTATTTTAAAAAATATTAATATTTTTACTCAATCAAATGATTGCAGATTAATAATTTTAATGTCTGAAAGCTCATCAACAAAGATTTGAACTTACCTTGAATTCTTCCGTGTCTCCACCTCACAACTCCTCAGTTACCTGCTAAATAAAACAATTCACTCTTAAAATGATGGGTTATAGTTCAATAGGTTCAGCCTCATGGAATTTATTTAGTTAGTTAGTTTTGCCCAGGTGCGGGGTAGTTTTTGCAACCCAATGTTGGGTAGTCTGTGCTGTGCCAAACTGGTTAAAATAAATTAGTCAACAGTCTTCTGTTCTGTATGGAAGCCCATTTCTGCCACATAAGGAAAAATAAATAAATGCATAAATATATAAATTATCAATCATGCATATAAAGTATAAATTATTAATTTAAAAAATAAAATTATGACATACTTAAGTCATAATTATGTTATTTATGACTTTAAATTTTGATATGCTAAATCCAAATTATGAATTGCTGACTTGCAAGATCGTTGATCTAACACAGGTAGTCTAATGAATTGTGAACACATTAAGGAGTATCTTAGTTGGGACATTTTAATGTGACTTTTAACCCCCTAGGGTTTTGACATTCCCTGACATTTGTGCCTTTTTTCAGTTTCTTACAAAGAGTAATGACTAAAATCTTGTTACGCAGCACACACTGGTTACAATATGGGAGCAGGTTAGCCAAAGCTAATGTTCCCTGTTAGCTGGGAGTCCATTTATTTCTAAATGCCTAGTTCTTTATATGCTACTATAGGCTAGTAGCCTACCAATTAGTTGTACTAGGCTTGCACAATACGATATTCACAATTTATTTACTTATTCCAAATCTACTTAAAACTTTTTTTTTTAATTTTCGCCCCAGTTTATTTTCGGTTTCGTTTCTGCGCGTCGCACTCGCAGCCGCAATCACAACTTAGGTCTAGCAAACACTGAACATTAATTCCACACACATGCACACTGTTACACTATCCTTAGCTTACCTTGTTGCAGGTCTGACCGAAGCGCGTGTGTGTAGCCGGAGAAGAAGTTAACTAGATATCGTCCTCCACGCGTTGAACCAGTAGAGCTGTGCTTTACAGCGCGACGAAAATAAATAAATGTAACATGCACGAAACCAATCTATTAAATTTAGCTTTAAACCATTTCCATAATATAGCCTAAATAAAAGATAAACTAGGAGTAAATCTTAATGTTCGAAATTAAGTAAAACAGCAACAACAAAGATACAGTATGCTTCTTCCTACTTTCTGTCTGTATGTCCCGCCCAAAACAGGTTGAGATCAGACTGAAGACTTTCATCGATTCATTTTGCTGATTTCTATTAATGAGGATTTCATCGTTTACATTTGTTACCGATAGGTTTTATTGTCGAAATGGGTTACTGCTGAGAGAGTCTACAAAGAGCGTCTACAGTGATTTATCACCTTTTGATAACATGCAATCGTGAATTTACTTATTGCAGCATACAGTAAATAAGGTTATTTTAATAGTTTTTTTTTTTTTGAAAGATTATTTTTAAAAATGCAATGGAATAGTGATAAATGGAACAATTAATTATTTTAGCTAAATAATTCCTTTTAATAAATGCCTTTAGGTTTTCAAAGGTGTTTTCTTTTAAATGAAATGAATAGCCTAATTTATCCACCACACACCTGTTCAGATTATTTTTCATAGTTTTAAATGGGATCAAACGGTTAGGATGGTCTGCTGACCCTGGAGTTTCCATTCAACACATTCATTTATCTTGCATATTCACTAGTGCATCTATTGTATGCCTTACTATTGTTTTTTCTGTGGTGTATTCTACATTTCTGTTGCAAATTTTTCTGATTTGTCTCAAAAGATAATATTATCTAGCTATAGCTGGATGAACGGGTTTTGTTGAATTTGCTTCAGAGGTGTGTAGAGTATCCAAAAACTTTACTCAATTAAAATTACAGATACTTATAGAAATAATTACACAAGTGAAAGTAAAAGTAATACTTGAGTAAGAGTATAAAAAGTGTAAAAAAATACAACTGGTGAGTTACTAGTTACTTATGTCACAAAACAGAAGAATGCAACATGTATCTAAACAATGCCTGCATCCCAATGTGCACACTATCCATCCTAAATTCTGTGTGATATTAGTAATTTTCAATACTATTTAGGCCAAATAGTGTGGATAGTATGCGGGACGCAGGGAATGTTTATTGCAGGTTTTGGCAGACAAGCGATGATAGCAGGTAAGTAGGGATTGGTAGGTAACACACCCAGTGTTCCAGAGCGTTGACCTGTGGAAGCTTCGTTACCTCACTGCCACGTCACGCTGCGGGCTCAAATGCAAAGTGCGTAGATTGTGTTGTCCCATACCCGCTATACATGTTATAATTATATTGGTCATACATATGCAAGTTCTACTTCTGAATATAGTGCATTATTTAATTCTGTTCGGTTTTTCTTATATTAGTGTTTCATTAGTACTGTATGTCCCATGTATGTTTGCACTATATCCATACTTTCTAAAATATAAAATGTAAACTGACTTGGTAATGAAGCTAATTCTGTTCTGTTTGATCTGTTATGTTATAATTCCAACTGAAATATCGTTGTAAAACATTAACCAGCAGCAATAAAAGCCCATGATTATCCATGACACAATCACATACAAGGGGAGTGCAGTGGACTATTGTGAAGAGCTCGGAGACACAAGGTGATCTGGACTTGGAGAGGTAATGCAAGTTATTGGTTTTCATTGTCCAGGTTTATCAGTTTGTTTTCGGTAAAGAAGTGCTTGAGAAGTCCTTAGAGATCATGCATTATTATTGTCATGATCCCAGTTTAAATGTCTTTATCTTTTGTTGTTTCTTGGTCTGCGGTAACTTTTCTTAGTGCAATATATATAGGACTGTAACATAAATGAGTCAATTGTTTTTTACTTCATTTTTACTTTTGCAAGAAGTATCAACTGAGGCTAAAAGTGGAATGTCTGTCCAGTTAAAGAAAGATGTTTGAGAACTGCAACGTAAACAGCTTGCAGTTGACCAGAGAAATGTTACACAACATACAGGCTGTGTTTCTCCTTAGAAAAGTGGTGATAACAGTAACAGTGTCCTTTTAGGATTGTCATATTCTGCTGTGCTTATTTAGATGATTGTTTTGAGTTTTTTTCTTTTGAATCTATGAATGCAAGTTCCACACATTAGCCCAATGACAGAATCCAATGCGGTGGACAAAGGATTTGGTTACTGTATGTACTGTAGGTCCTACTTGTATACTTTGCAAATTGCATCAGTGTAAATCAATTAATTATTTTCAAACATTGAGATTTTATGTTCACTAAGACATTCAATCATTAACATTAATTTAAGGAAATGAGGTGCTTTATTTTGAAAAGCTCTATACAAATGACTATACAAATGAAATGCGTGTCAGTCTCATGGTGACAAAACACCCTTTTCTATACACATACATTATCACAGCACTGTATCATTGCAATAATCTTTGAATATGCTTAATTTCAATACAGGTGAAGAGAACTGACCAGTCAAGATGTCCAAGAAGTAAGAATTTCTTGTTCAAAGTAACTGATTTGAGAATATTATTTTATCACTTTACACAAGATTTCATTTTTTGGTTTCACTTTATTTAGATGGTCCCTTTAACACATTCTGTAGACTATAAGTAGCATTGCACCTATGTTTCTACTGACTCTTATTAGAGTGTCAGTAGTGTATTAGTAGACTGGTAGGGTTAGGGTTAGAATTAGTTGACATGTACTTGCAAAGTTACTTACAGTCAGTGGCGTATCTGTTGAGAGACCATCACAATAAAGAGTTAGCAGATATGAAGCAGACAGTCTACACTGAGAGTGTGTTGACATGTAGTTGCAACATTACTTGGTGTCAACAGAATGTTCAATAGGGACCATCAAAATAAAGTGTTACCCACCTTAGTTAACTACATTAGCTAAAACAAATTCAAAAGGAAAACAATGCAAAAACAAGCAAAACACAAAGCACATAAGAGTCCAAGAGAGCAAATTTCAATTGACTCAGGACATTGTAATTCTTTGCACTACACTTCATATTCTGCACTGTCTGTGTATTTCACTGGTTTGCACTATGTACCATGTGCCTTAGCCACTTTATCTATTTTTTTTATTATTATTATTATTTTTATTTTTATTTTTTCCTACATGTCCTTATTTGTATATTTGTGCGTTCTACTGTTAGTGTTTAGTGTTATCTGTATGCACCAGGGAGTAAGAGAGTAATGCAATTTCGATTATCTGTATGTATGTACGGTACATGTGGTAGAATTGACAATAAAGCTGACTTTGACTTTGACTTTGATGTTTCTACTGACTCTTATTAGAGTGTCAGTAGTGTATTAGTAGACTGGTAGGGTTAGGGTTAGAATTAGTTGACATGTACTTGCAAAGTTACTTACAGTCAGTGGCGTATCTGTTGAGAGACCATCGCAATAAAGAGTTAGCAGATATGAAGCAGACAGTCTACACTGAGAGTGTGTTGACATGTAGTTGCAACATTACTTGGTGTCAACAGAATGTTCAATAGGGACCATCAAAATAAAGTGTTACCCACCTTAGTTAACTACATTAGCTAAAACAAATTCAAAAGGAAAACAATGCAAAAACAAGCAAAACACAAAGCACATAAGAGTCCAAGAGAGCAAATTTCAGTTGACTCAGGACATTGTAATTTAACCTACTGCACCTGCTCCATCAGTAGTGGGCGCTCGTGCAACATAAGCAATGATGTGCATTCGAGCAACAGATGAAGGGAAGTTAGCTAAGAGCATAAAAAGGGCTTTTTTTCCTTTCTTTTTTGGCTGTATTATTAAATCACAGCATAACAGTTATCAATAGCATAGTAATTAACAGAATGTATTTTCTTTGTGTCTAAGGCCAATGCTGTCTACTTAAAAAAAAAATCTGATATTTCAGTGAACTCGAAGCTCTTAATGATGAACTGCAGAGAAGCATCAAGGAACTGAACTCAGAATTTGACGAAAAGTTTCCAACACTCAATCGTAAAATAAAGGAGCTGCATGACGTCACTGATGAACTGCAATCCATGCACAAGGCCACTACAGTGGGAAGTTTGTCAGGAGGCATAATAGGAGCAGCAGCAGGAATCACAGCACTGGGTTTGCTTTTGGCCCCGTTCACATTTGGTGTTTCGTTAGCTGTTGCAGGTGTTGGAGCAGGTGCAGCAGTAACAAGTACAGCATGTACCGTCACCAACATGATCAAGCAGAAAAACCTACGACAGACTATTAAGAAGATCACAGATGATTTCCAGAACATAATCAACCCAATAATTAAGCATCTAAAGACCATTTCTGACATCATAGAAGAGATTCAGAAGAAGAAGTGGGTTTCTGAATCAGATATGATTTTTGAGACACTCACGACAACTGTGGGTTCTTTGGAAACTCTTTTAGGCATTTTATCAATTGCAACTGAATTACAAATGGCTAAAATTGAGAATGTGGCCACAAGAACTGCCAGAGCTCTCAAAGTGGCTGGGAAAATAACTAGTAGACTCTCGCTTCCACTTTTTATTCTTGATGCTGTTGGTATTGGTCTAGATTTGACAGAGATCATTGAAATTAATCAAGTAGCAGACAAGAGAAAAGCAGAACAAATCCAATCAAACACTTTGAAATTTATTCGTCAGGCGAGAGAAACGGCTGCTTTATTTCAGGAGACTCTGGATGAAATTGAAAGTGCCAGAGACAGAATTAACAGAGAACAATGTGTTCACTGTGGTGGGATGCATGTATAATGGACACCACGAGGTGTATCTGTGGGTCTCATCCACAGGTGTTAAAAACTAACACTGAAGCAGTGTATAATTTACATTTTTAAAATAATTTTTATAGTTTATAGTTTATTTTCAACATAATTAAGCACCTAATCACTTGCTCAGACGTAGATCTGTAATATATAACTGATTGTTGAGAAGTGGGACAAAACAGGGTGCAATATTGAAAAAAACCTTACTCAGACAAATGAAACTACATTTTTGAATCTTACATGCACTAAGCTACTGAGCTATGCTTTGATTCAACCTCCCAGCTTTTTTTTCTTTCTTTTTTATCAAAATGTGCTTTTTTACCTTTTGCAATCAAACAATCAAGATGTTTTTAGCATTTCAAAACACATTCTCAGGTTAGCAGACAGATTACATGTTCACACATGTACAACAATTCCTCAACAAATATAACATATCATAATCAAATATTATCAAAATATTCATCTGACGGAGGTGACATCTGACGGTGGTGACAAAAACCTGAATTTGTAGCCATTTTAACTATCAAATACATCAAATCAATCAATTACTGTATTAAAACAAACACAACAAACAATGAGCATGTTATTTTTTATATAGCTTTTATTCAAGATTCACATTTAAGTATGACATTAACAGTATGTCTGCTGTGCATCTGCATTGGTAACACGGTAACTTTTAAAAACAGGTAAATGAACAAATAAAATAATTAGTTGTTACCTCTATCCATTTACATTCACCAGGATCTTAATATTCACATTTAAACATCTTAACAAATGATCCAAAAATGATCAGAACACATATGATCAGAATACAAACAAACTGTTTTATGTATAGATGTATTTTATTCACTGGTTTTCTTTTCCCTCCCTGAATCTTATGTTCCCTCAACCCTAATTGTGCTAGAAATGTTGTCTATCAATCCACAAAAGCAATATATGCTGTATATTTAGTATTTATAGATTATTACAAAAATTAAACTATATTTTATTTTTAATATAATTAAAAATTACTTGAAAACCACAAAAAATATGACGACTTCATGTTGAATGTCAACTCCATCACTGGCCCGTCACCACCGTCACACAGAAAATCTGACGGTGGTGACATCTTTCATCTAGTAGCCTTTTTTTTCTGTAGGTGCTAATAGAACCTGCTTTGGGAGAATAAAAATATCTAAATATTTCAAATAATTTTCTCAGAAATTGGAAGATGGTGTTGACATATCACGGTTGTGACACAGGAAATATTAACATTAAGCGGGGCTTCCCGATAGGTCAATTGCTGGACATGTTTTGTCCCATGTAGTGTTGCTTTCGTCAACGAAAATTATAACTAAATATCGTCGTCAACGAACCTTTATCACTTGACGAAAACGAGACGAGACGAGACGCAACGTAAATGCTGGTCATCTGACGATGACTATAATTAAATGTATAATGCAATATTGTTGACGAATAAAACGAGACTAAATGTGGTTTACAAAATAAAAACTATGCTAAAATATCTCTTCACTTTTGTTGACCAAAACGAGACTAAACAAAATGTTATAACGTTATTTCGTCTCGTTTAAATAATATTATTATTATTTTGCAGTAGGCTATTTCTGTTTCCTGTGTCTCACTTCCCGTGTCCGAGAGCTTGACAGAATTACCAGCCCGAGTCCGTCCCGAGCCCGTCTTTTTTCCTCCTTCTCCCAAATCAGATTATACTGTTTCAGCTATTAAAATAGTTCAGTTTTGTATGTAATGGCAAAGTGATTATATTTTGTTTAAGTTAATTTAGAAAAACGTTTGGAGCATTTTTTGTTCGTTAAATAAGTTGTTTTCTTTCTTAAAGTAACGACCAAGCGGCCAGCGGCAGACCGGCAGGCTGATCATAGCCATGTTTGATCAAATTAGCCTTCTCAAATCATCATGACTTGCCTAAAATTAAATCTATAGATATACTAAAACAGTTCAAGCATATAACAATGTGCTCTGTATCCAGTAGTTTGTACGGAGAGTGGAAGCTAAAGCGCAGGACATGGAGGCACCAGTGCAATCAATTGCAATTATTTCAATGGAAACAACTTACGCTGTAATTTTTGCTCATAAAAGTAAGAGTAATACATCATTCGTAACTGTAAAGGGTCTACTTTTTGTAAAAAAGTCTCTATTTGTGTGCACTCACAATATCAACAAAACTTTTTATAAAATATATCAAATAATTTTATAAAATAAAGAAAACAATGATGTGCTTTCTGCCGTCTCGTCTTGAACAGGAGCGCTTCACAAAAATGAACCGAAAGTCAGCGAATACATGCCTCACAGACATGATAAATATATCTATAGAAAGCTTTAAATTACTACTTAACGAAATAAATCAAATCGTAAACAAAAACAAAAACTCTTTCATTATAATCCGTGAAGATGCACTTCTCGCTAAAGGCACGTCTAATGAGGAGACGGTGAGTCATGATCATCATCTTCATCTTTGCGACACTGACACAGAAAACACTAGTTTATTAGCAAATAATTCAAATATCTCCTTATTATTTCCCCCCAACACATTAATGGCAATTACTTTTGCTGGGGCTTTGCAAGCTTCAGCCTATTGCGTGTATTTGAAGCAGAACTCTTCAGCTGCGCTGACGGCTCTCTGCTGCTGCGGGACACTAAACACCGTCGAGCCGCTCTCAGTCGCGGCACGGTCTCGTGTTGTTTCCACCAGCGCGGCAATTTTTTTCATCACTAATTGATGGATGTCTAAAATATAAAAATAAGGAGAAGCCTAAAAGAGGCCCGAGGCCCGGCCCGCGTCTGAACTATGACGTGAAAATTGTCCCGAAGCCTGGCCCTAGAGGCGTAAAAAAGTTGCATTACTACAAAGAGACTAAAATACAATTTTCATTGACTAAAACTAGACTAAAATGTCATCAGTTTTCGTCGACTAAAACTAGACGAAAATAGTCATGGATAATTCTGACTAAAATAAGACTAAAATGCTCAGACTTTTAGTTGACTGTCTCAAGAATCAGTGATTTCCTTAATTTGTTTATATGGCCTACAGTTATATTAATCTGGATTCAGAGACATTGAGCAAAGATGTAGAAAAGTGGTGGTTAGTGATGAGAAAAGATCAGACGCTGGGGATCACGTGACCCTTCGACGGCGATGCAGGCTTAGTCTTTTGCTCCGCTCACTTTGCCACATATTTTACGATCCTGTCAGTAAAACTTGAACCACTCTGCATTGGACCCATTATGAGTGCTAAGGCAGACAAAGGGGATCGGAAAAGAGAGATTGTGCAATCGCCAATGAAGAAAAAATTCAGAGATTCAGCCATCTCCAGTGAAGATCTCGACGATGCTATTGCTAACCGCATTGAACTAGCATTTAAAGAGCAGCAAAGCACTTTGAATTCGGTTGTGAATTCGGCAGTAAGAGATGCGATGGACTCTGTGCTGATTCCAGCATTGCGCGAACTGCGTGAGGACATACAAGCGACGAATAAGTCTGTTAAAGAGCTAAGAGAGGAGTTTGAGGCCATAGTTACCACGGCGAAGCAGACACGTGACCGCGTTGATTCTCTTCAGGCAGACGCACGTGAAGATAGGAGAACAGTAACGGACTTAAGAAATCAGCTGGAGCGACTCACCGAGAAGATGACAGATATGGAGGACAGGTGCAGACGGAACAACGTCAGACTGGTGGGGCTCCCAGAGGCGGCTGAAGGATCTGATGCGGCTGGTTTCCTCAGAGTTAATCTTTCCAAGTGGATTCCTTCGTTGAAAGGCCGTGACATTGAGATTGATCGGGCGCATCGCGTGTATGACGGAGGGAGGGGCTCCGATCGGCCGCGTACTCTCATCTTCCGTGTACTGAGATGGCATGACAGATCAGATATCCTGAAGGGTGCTCGGCAGGCTTATCCGGTGAAATGCGCACAGAGCAACGTCACACTGCTATTTTTTACATTTACATTTACATTTAGTCATTTGGCAGACGCTTTTATCCAAAGCGACTTACAATTGGGGAGTACATAAAGCGATTCATCATGAAGAGGCAATCAGACAGAGGAAGTGCTCGTAACACCAAGTCTCAGTCATTGTTCAAATAAGTACAAGCTAGCAAGGGAAGGAGAGAAAGATAAAGGGAAAGTTTTTTTTTTTTTTTTTTTTTTTTTTTTAAAGTTTAGGATGAAGTCAAGTAGTACCGAAAGAGATGAGTCTTCAGTTGTTGCTTGAAGATTGACAGGGATCCAGCATTCCGGATAGGGGTGGGAAGATTATTCCACCATCCAGGAATGGTGAATGAGAATGTTCTGGAGAGTGATTTTGAGCCTCTCTGTGATGGTACCACAAGGCGTCGCTCACTAGCAGATCTCAGACTTCTGGAGGGGATGTAGATTTGTAATAGTGCGTGGAAGTAGGAGGGTGCTGAGCCTGTGGTCGTTCTGTATGCAAGCATCAGTGTCTTGAACTTGATGCGAGCTGCCACTGGTAGCCAGTGCAGTGAGATGAAGAGAGGTGTAACATGGGTTCTTTTGGGCTCATTGAAGACCAGTCGTGCCGCTGCATTCTGAATCATTTGTAGAGGTTTGATTGTGTTCGATGGAAGACCAGCCAGAAGGGCATTGCAGTAGTCCAGCCTAGAAACGACAAGGGCCTGGACAAGAAGTTGCGCAGCATGCTCTGTCAGGAAGGGCCTGATTTTTCTGATGTTGTGTAGCGCAAACCTGCAAGATCGAGCAGTCTTTGCAATGTGCTCTTTGAAGGTCAGCTGGTCATCAAAGATTACACCAAGATTTCTGACCGAAGTTGATGGGGTAATTATTGATGTGCCTAATTGAATCGAGAAGTCATGCTGTAGAGTCGGAGTGGCAGGGACGACAAGTAGCTCAGTCTTTGCCAGGTTGAGCTGTAGGTGATGTTCTTTCATCCATGCCGAGATGTCCGCCAGGCAGCCTGAGATCCGTGCAGCTACCGTTGTATCATCTGGTTGAAAAGAGAGATAGAGCTGTGTGTCATCGGCGTAGCAATGGTAGGAGAAGCCATGTGCCTGTATGATGGGTCCCAGTGATGTAGTGTATGTTGAGAAGAGGAGGGGTCCAAGAACCGATCCCTGAGGAACCCCAGTGACCAGTTGATGTGCTTTGGATACCTCCCCACCCCAGGCCACCCTGAAGGACCTACCGGTGAGATAGGATTCAAACCAGCGAAGTGGAATCCCAGTGATGCCCAGCGATGAGAGGGTGGACAGGAGGATCTGATGATTGACAGTGTCAAAAGCAGCAGAAAGATCGAGCAGAATGAGGACTGATGATTTGGAATCGGCCTTTGCGACTCGTAGGGCTTCAGTGACTGAGAGTAGCGCAGTCTCTGTTGAATGGCCACTCCTGAAACCTGACTGTTTATCATCCAGTTTGTTGTACTGTGAAAGGAACAGTGAGAGCTGGTTGAAGACAACTCGTTCGAGTGTTTTCGCTACGAATGGAAGGAGAGAGACAGGTCTGTAGTTTTCTAAAAGAGAAGTGTTTAATGTAGGTTTTTTGAGCAGTGGGGTTACCCGGGCCTGCTTGTACGCTGTGGGGAAGATGCCAGTGCGGAGAGATGTGTTGATAATGTGTGTGAGTGCCGGTAAGAGTGTGGGAGAGATTGCTTGGAGAAGGTGAGAGGGGATTGGGTCAAGAGGACATGTTGTAGGATGGCAGGAGAGGAGAAGTTTGGATACTTCCGCCTCGGTGAGGGGACAGAAGGAGAAGATGGGAGTTTGAGCAGTGGATGTGGTTGGTTGGAGGTCCTGTGTGTGTGGAGTTGAGAACTGGTTACCGATTGTTCTAGTTTTGTCGGTGAAAAAAGTGGCAAAGTCGTCAGCTGTTATAGAAGTGGTGGGCGGTGGTGGAGGGGGACAGAGGAGAGAATTAAATGTTCTGAAGAGATCACGCATGTCTGGAGCACTGTTGATCTTGTTGTGGAAGTGTGAGGATTTGGCAGTGTGGACTTCAGTAGAGAAAGACGAAAGCAAAGACTGATACCTAGTCAGGTCCGACGGATCGTTTGATTTGCGCCATTTTCTCTCTGCCGTTCTGAGTGTGGTCCGATGCTCACGAAGAACATCGGATAACCAGGGGTTAGAAGGGGTAGCCCGTGCTGGCCTGGAGGAGAGAGGACAAATGTCATCTAGACAAGAGGTTAAGGTAGAGCATAAAGTGTCAGTAGCTGCATTCACATCCAGAGATGTGAAATGGATAGGTGAGGGAAGAGAGGAGGATACTACAGAGGAAAGAAGGGTGGGGGAAAGGGAGCGTAGGTTACGTCTGAAAGTAACCGGTAAGGGAGCTGGTGGCACCTGGGTAGAAAAATGTAAGGTAAATGTAATGAAGAAATGGTCAGAGATATGTAGTGGTTGTACCAGAATGTTATCTGTAGTACAGTTGCGTGTGTAAATTAAATCAAGTTGGCTGCCTGATTTGTGCGTGCTAGTAGTGGTAAGGCGTTTGAGATCAAATGAAGCTAGGAGTGAATGGAAGTCTGTAGCATAAGGCCTGTCTAGGTGAATGTTGAAATCGCCAAAGACTAGGAGTGGAGTGCCATCCTCCATGAAAGAGGACAGCATGCCGTCCAGCTCCTCTAGGAAGGTAGCTAGAGTTTGGCCAGGGGGACGGTAGATTAGTACTATCTGGAGTTTTATAGGAGCCGTTACAGTAATCGCATGAGATTCAAATGAGTTGTGATTGCCTAGGAGAGAATGGGTTGAGTATTTCCATTTGTTTGAAATGAGCAGACCAGTGCCCCCACCCCGGCCAACCTGCCTTGGGGTGTGAGAGAAAGAGAAATTTTGAGAGAGAGCAGCCGGGGTAGCGGAGTCTTCTGGACGAATCCAGGTCTCAGTCAAGCCCAAGATGCTGATAGTGGATTGTAAGGAAAAAGCAGAAATGAAGTCAGCTTTGTTGACAGCTGACTGGCAATTCCAAAGACCCACAGAGAAAGAAAGAGGTGCAGTAGAAGATGTAGCGATCGGGCGCAGGTTAGCAGGATTACGTTGCCGTCTGCGTGTGATTTTGGAGCGTGGTTGGGAGAGAACCGGAATGGTTTCGAAACACATGATAGAGGTGGAGGGATAGAGGATATGGAAGGAGAGTGTGTGAGGGAAGATAGAAATGATACTTAAGTGTGTGCTCGGTGTCGTTGCTCGGTTGAAGTCGCGCAGGAGAAGTCGTCTGTCTTTACACTCGTTGGTCTTCACACGAGGAGGCTGAGCACGATGGCTGAACGCTTCCGCAGACGCTTCCGCGTCAGCGCACAGACGTCAAATAAATACGGTCTAGGAGACTAGAGTGAAAAAAGCTGAGGCCGGCTTCTGCTCAGCACAGCCAATAACCTTAAAGGACTGCTAATTGCTGGATACGAAACTAAACACTTCGCACAATCACACACGCTCCTTCTTAGCTGAGGTGCAAATTATTCAAATTGCCAGCAAGTGCAATCAACAATATAAACCTCAACGAAAATGCACAATAGAAATAGGTAGGAAACGAAGTATTCCTTCCTAGCAGCAAGTAAATAATTTAAACAACAGAACTGCGAAAAAGTATTACAAACTTACGCGAGCTGCCGTCCTTCTCTTCTGGTGACTAATCGGCTTTCCCGAAAAATATTTTCCCGACTTTAGTCCGGCTACAGCGATCAGGAGAAAGGCATTTGGTCCGGTTTTGAAGAAGATGACAGCGCTTGGTCTACAGCCCTTCCTCATCTATCCGGCGGTAATCAAACTACGACACAAAGGGGAACAGATGAGTTTCGACTCCCCACAGAAAGCGGAGGATTTTATCAGCTCCCTGTCTCAGCAGAAGACGTATGCCGCGGCTCTACGGGAAGGCAACGGGAAAACAGCGGCCACTATCTCTCCGGCCCGACGGGAGAGGCTTGATGGCCGGGAAGGAGGCGGTTCTAGCTGCCCAGGAAGGGATGATGACAGGATGGACATGAAAGCCTGAACCTGTCTTTTGCTTTTTCTTCTATCCTTTCTCCTACTGGGATATTGTCCCTATCTATCCGGTACAACAATCTCTTTGCTGGTAAGACTGACACTAATTTTTTTCTTTTCTTTTTTGGATGGGACTAATGGAGAGTAAAAAAATATTTTTTTGGCTGTGTGAGCCTTTCGGGAGACATGTCTTGCGTTGGAGTGGATCGGTCACAGACCATCACTATTTTTTGTTGCTCAGTCAGACCTATGTTCTCGGTAATGTGCGGTCTGAGTTGTTTCTTGTTTATGGTTGTCGGTTGTTCATGTTTTTTTGTGTTTTTATTTTTTACAACAGACATTTATACTTTTATTTATTTTACCTTATTTCTAAAGGGATTTTTCATCTAGAAGGTTTTGTATCTAAAATGCACATCAGCGTTTACATGTTATTTACAGAATGGAAGTGCTTCTGCTTTTTTTCATTTATTGAATACAATCTTGGGATTATGAATATTCAATGCATACTCTAAATATTTTATCACTGAATGTGAATGGTTTAAATTCTGCTGTCAAACGAACCCGTGTGTTAGAATATTTACACCGTAAATCTATCTCCTATGCCCTAATTCAAGAGACACATTTAAAACAATCTGACGTGGCACATTTCCAGAATAAATATTACAAATTAGCAGCTTTTTCCTGTGCTCTTAATAAAACTAAGGGGGTGCTTATCCTTGTTAACAGGAAGTTCAATTTAACGATTGAACACCTTGGTAGTGATGAGAAGGGTAGATTTGTTTTTATCCGATGCAAAATATATAATAATAGGTTAGCATTGGTCTCTATTTATGGTCCGAATGAGACAGACAGTGCATTCCTTACACAGATTTCCAAAACTCTACTTGAGGAGATTGATTGCCTTCTAGTGGTGGGTGGTGATTTTAATGCTGTCATAAATCCTGCTTTAGATAAATCTCAATCTGATACAACAGCCAATCCATCCTCTAACGTACTGAATAAATTTATCACTGAGCTTAATTTAATCGATCTTTGGAGAATTCAGAATACTACAGCTAAGGACTTCACTTTTTTTTCTAATAGACACAAGACTTTCTCTAGGATAGACTACATATTTCTCAGCCCATCTTTAATTTCATCTAATTCCTCTATATCTATATTACCAATTTTATTATCTGATCATTCTGCTGTGTTGTGCAGTGTTCCTCTTTCCGATGTTAAAGCCAAGTCCCCTAGATGGCGCTTTAACATATCATTATTAAGTAATCAGACTTTCATTACTTCTCTAAAAGAATATATTAAGGAATTTCTTGAAATTAATATGCCCTCTGATGTGGATCCTCAAATACTGTGGGAAACGACTAAGTGTGCTATACGAGGTTTCTGTATATCTTTCTCTTCTACTCTCGCCAAAGCGAAAACTCACCAGTTTACACAATTAGAAATTAAAATCCAATCATTACAAAATCTACAAAAACAACATTTTACTGAGCAACAGGCTACACAGCTGTCCTCTTTAAAAGAAGAATATGATTTACTTTCACACTCAAAGGCGGAATTTATTTTACATAGGACTAGGCAAAAATATTATTTCGAATCAGAGAGACCTAGTCATTTATTGGCCCTTAGGTTGAAAGAATGCGAGTCTAAGGCATATATTAGCGCAATAAAATCATCAGATGATCAGGTCACCACGAACCCTGTAGCAATTAATGACATTTTTAAAGGTTTTTACACAAATCTGTATAAAGCTGAAACAGATTTTGATGAACCAATTTGTAAGCAGTATTTAGATAAATTGGAACTGCCTCGGATCTCACAGATGGATAAAGAATCTTTGGAGGCCCCATTAAGTTTGGAGGAACTTCACGTCTCTATAAAAAGCCTTCAAAAGGGCAAATCGCCGGGTCTAGATGGTCTCCCCCCTGAATTATATTTAGAAATTTGGGATTTGGTAGGGATACTTATGCTTAACTCATTTAATTTTGCAATTGAACATGGGGTATTTCATAGAGATCAAAAAACATCACTGATTTCATTACTTCTTAAAAAAGGGAAAGATCCATTAGATTGTTCCAGCTACAGACTGATTTCGCTTATCCCATGTGATCTAAAAATCTATGCTAAAGTTTTTGCTTCTCGTATGGAGGAGGTAATTCACAGTCTGATCAAGGAGGACCAAACTGGTTTCATCAAGGGGCGCAATGCATCTGACAATATGCGTCGACTCCTTCATATTCTTGACTTTGCGGACTCCCACCCAACACCTTGTGCGGTCTTTTCACTTGATGCAGAAAAAGCCTTTGACAGGCTAGAGTGGAATTATATGTGGGCAGTTCTGCAATGTTTCGGCTTCGGTGAACACTTCGTTTCTATGATTAAGACATTATACCACTCACCTGCAGCATCAGTCATAACTGGTAATATTATTTCCCCCTCATTCCCTTTACAGCGGGGAACGAGACAGGGGTGTCCACTTTCCCCCTTATTGTTTTGTCTATCTCTCGAACCCTTAGCACAAGCCATCAGGAAATCTGAAGTATCGATTAAGATTCATGACCATAATCATTGTATTTCATTATACGCTGATGATATTATTCTATATTTAGACCACTTTGATGTTTCAGTCTCTAGTGTAATTAAGGAATTTGATAATTTTAGTAGCCTATCAGGATATAAAATAAATTGGAGCAAATCTGCTTTAATGCCAATTAACAATGTTAAGGTTAATTTTTCTATTCCCTCATTTATCCCTATTAAGGAATCTTTCATCTATTTGGGCATTACCATATATAAAAACATTCATAAGATTGCCAGAGACAATTTTAATAACATTTTCGTTAAGGTCAAAAATGACATTCAAAGATGGAAGAATCTTAAAGTCTCTCTCCAAGGAAGAATCTCCACTGTTAAGATGAATTTGTTACCTCGATTTAATTTTTTTTTCTCTATGCTACCACTTTCTCCCCCTCCAGGTTACTTTAAGGAGATCAACTCCATAATTTCTAAGTTTATCTGGAATGATAAATGTCCCAGAATTAAACTTACCACATTACAACATCCTAATAGCGCAGGAGGACTGGCTGTACCAAATTTTGAATTATATTATTGGTCGTTCCAGCTTAAGGCCCTTCATAATTGGGTTGATCCTCAATCTACAGTTTCATGGAGGGTGATTGAAGCTGACAAGGTTAAACCAAATAGACTTCAAGATATTTTATTTACTGGCACAGGAAAAAAAGGGGATAATTATAAATTTGGTCCGGTTGTGGCTAACTCTATTAAAATCTGGAAAACGGTTGAACGTCGGATAGGTGGACCCTTCAAATTCTGTAACAGTACACCTTTATGGCACAATTTGAACTTTGTATGTGGAAATCGTCCATTTGTCCAACCCTCTTGGTCCTCTTTAGGTGTGAACACGTGCGGTGATATGTATGATAACCAGGGCCTCTGTTCATTTCAGGCATTGAGAGACACATTTTGTCTACCAGCATCTGCATATTTTGTTTTTCTTCAATTACGTTCTGCTCTCAAAGCGTATGGCGTTCCTTGGTCTTCTTCCATTTCCTCTCATCCTATGCGGGACTGGATTGCACCATCTGCTGGTCGGCCATCTGTTTCCTTAATATATAATAAAATTATTGATTGTATTACAAAACCTCTTTCTATTAAAACTATTTGGAATAGGGAATTATCTGATCTTAACTTATCTGTTGACTGGGAGAGAGTGTGGTCTAATCTCAGCTTAACATCTAAAAATCTGGCTCATCGTCTTATTCACTTCAAAGTCATTCATAGAGCATACATAACTCCTTACAAAAGATTTAAAATGAAACTGCAGTCAAATTTGAACTGCCATATATGTAACACTACATCATCAGGCACTTTTCTGCATATGTTTTGGGAATGTCCTGTCGTCATCAGTCTATGGACACATGTAAACCTGGTTTTGTCATCATTACTGAGAATTGATTGGTCTGTTAACCCAAGTTTATGTCTTCTTAATGATGATTCTGATCTCTGTATTAGTTCAATGCAAAAGAGAATGTTGTTTGCTGGTTTTACAGCTGTGAAGAAGACAATAATTCAGAACTGGTTTACACCACACGTGTGTAGAGAGGCATATTGGATCCGTAGCCTCCTGCAAATTGTCTCATGTGAGTGTACAACGGCGCGAGTCGGTGGGGCCAGGCCTTCAACCATTGAGGCTTGGCAGTGTTTTTTACTGAATGTACGTGATTATTTAAAGGAGTGACTTTTGTGTTCTTGTTGTCCTTCCCTCTCTCCCTCCCTTTTGATTGAACTTTTAGATGTTGAGTATGTGTCTGCTGTTTTGTTTTGTTTTATTTTGGATATTATGTTGTGTTGTTTGTAAAAAAATGAAAATAAAAAAATGTTGATAAAGAAATATATGCTTGAACTTTTCAGTTTCTAAGCTATTTTATTGATAAATCACAGAACAGTGTTGACAATACATTTCCGCGCTGAATGATTCTGTGTGCGCGATCTGCGCGTGATATATTGCAAGCGCTACTGTCTGAAGCCTATGTGTGTGCATTACAGTGCAGCAGCGCATTAGATAAGAACGGCGATTAACTTACCTATACAATAAACTGTTCAATTTCGAGCATCCAGTAATATAATCACACGTCTTGTGGAGCTCTTTCAGAGTATGAATTAATTTGTAATTTTAACTGTTTAGAAATGGAGCGTAAATGTGGATTTCTTATACTGTTGCACCCGCTATAGGACCAGCGACTAGTCGACGTCAAGCCAAAAGCGTCATGGCAGAGCACTGAAGTCGATTAGTCGGTGCAACCCCTACTCTATATAAGGCAGTGCTTGTACGTCATCGATTCAGAATCTTTGACTGAAGCAACTTGCATTCAAAGATCCTGAGCTTGGTGACACGGCAATAAGAGCAATGTATCATTCCCTCATTTCAGGGAACCGAGGTTACGTGAGTAACCAAGAGCGTTCCCCTTCAATTCGGTAAATCTACATTGCTATGGGAACCATAGGCGGAAATCCCGGAAATCCCTAAAAATATGATTTCTTCGTCGCTCTGAGGGCCAGATCCATGGCGCGTCGGAGCTCTTTAAACACTTCAGGGTCCGGCCCGTCCACGACTTTTTTGTTCCACAACTTTTTTATCTCGTCGTGCACCTCGGGGAAAAAGGGTCCGGGTCTCTGCGGGGTGTCCTTTCGGTCGCGATCCGACTGGAGGTACCCCTCGTCCAGACGGCTTCTGGCCGGCTCGGCAGCAGGCGCCCACTCCAAACCGAGCTCATCCACTGCCTTGGACAGGACGCTTAGGAGCTCGACATCACTGTGATGGAGGTCCCCAACATCGCTGCCGTGGGGCGCAGTGTAATCCAGCGGGCTGTTAGACCACTCCTCTCTCGCAGACACTGCCACCGAAATGGCATCATCCTCCTCGTCAGCGCCCACCATGGCACTGAAAGACACCACATCTTGAGCGTCGGGGGAGGGGCGGAGATCAGCGGTCATGAAGCGCACTGGAAGGGGACCTGCAGCAGGGGGGTGAGGAGCGCGTGGGCACTGAGCTGGCACGGGCTCGTCACCTGATCCTGACAGATCCGCATCAGAAACTCACGGCACTTTGCTCCTTGGCTCGAAAGAGGCTGCAGAGGAAGAGCGCGGCAGAGTTAGTTGGGCGAGTTCATCGCCTTGGACGATGGCCACATGAAGCCTGAGAATCCGGAGACTCATATCCCCGCAGTGGGGCAGTCCGGCCCCCCAAGTGCCGCCTCTGCGTGGGCGCGACCCAGGCCGAAGACGCACGAATCGTGGCCATCAGAAGATTCGATTGGCTCCGCGTAGAAGAGGCAATCGCGAGTCGTCTTGCTTCCGAAGCTCACCGGAACACAGCAGGGGAAGAGAAGGTGTGTCCGCTGCAGCGTGTAGATCACGGTGAGTAGTCTTGATGATAGTCTTCTCGTAGAAGGTTGGCTGAAGGAAGAGATTCTGAATGGATGACGTACAAGCACTGCCTTATATAGAGTGGGATTCCTGCTCATATTTTGCGCACTTGAACGCCATTGGCCAGTTTCACTGGCGTAATTCAATAAGGCTTCAGTAGTATTCGAGGAAAATGTATTTCCCATAGCAAAGTGACCGAATTGAAGGGGAACCCGACAGACCACCTGAGGGTGCTGGATTTATCAATCGGAAACTTCTGAACCAAGCGTGTTTGAAACATCATATTAGCATAGGTACAGTGTTTGATCCGCTAAACAGATGTGTCCTTTGTGGAAAGAAACACATAAACATTGTGCTAGATCCTGGTCGCCACAACAAACTGCATAATTTGCAGCGGCGCACATTTCTGCAGTCCTAGATGTGCATGACCTGACAGAGATGTTTGATTATGAAATCATCAGCGAAGCCCCGTTGTTTCACACTGAGGTAGTGCTTTTTAATAAACTTCCTTTAGTTAACGTTAGTTAATGCATTAACATTAGCAATACATTTGTTACCGTGTTTATTCATTTTTGTTAACCAGCTCAGGCAAATGTTAACACATACAACTTTTAATTTTAATAATGTCCTATTAGTAAATTTTGAAATTAACATTAACATAACAAATTACTAATGTTAATGCATGCTTTAGAAGTACTGTGTAATGAACCTTGGTGCTGCATATTTTGTTGGCAATTTGACATGCAGTTTTCATATGCTACACACCTGGCCCACCCAGTTTTATGTAGGCCCACCCACTTAAAAATTTCTGGCTACGCTAGTGCTGCAGGCTATGATGATCAGGATTTTTCCATGTATTTGTTGGTTGCTTTGGACGTGCTGTAAAACGGGAAGATTTCCGGGGACAGCTCCAGTCGGGGACAGAACACTAAAAACCGGGACTGTCCCCAGAAAACGGGGACGTCTGGTCACCTTATTTTACCATCTTTGATTGTACCGTTTTGATCCACGTCCTCAAGCACCATGTTGACTAAATTAGTTCACAGTTCCCGGTTTCAATCGCCGCTCAATGTTGTGAGAACATACTCGGACAAAACCCTCCAGTTTTAAAAGAACACATTCCAGTCAGTTTCAAAAATCTCTCTCCTCTTCGCTTCGATTAGTTTTCTTGTATTTTCTATATTCCTGTCATGAGTGCTGCAAACACGGATAGACTCGTCTCAAGCGCCATTCAAGCTGTTTCCAGTTCGCGCTCACCACATTCACTGGTCCAGTTTTAAACTAACACACTCCAGACAGTTTCAAAGTTGTCCCTCGTCTGCGCTTCGATTATTATTTTTTTTCCTAATTTCCACACGTTTCACCGCAAACACGGATTTCGTCACACACAGAACCATTCGCATTTGAACCTTCACATTCCTAACCAGGGTTGCCAAGTTTTCACAACAAAACCCGCTCAAACTAGCCCAATAGTGTTTCGAGGGGGGGTTTCCTGGGAAAAATTGACTGGGAAAACGCGCGGACTTGGCAACACTGTTCCTAACCCAGGACCGTCGATTTATTACTAATTACTGATATCAACCCAAATTGGGTCAAATCAAGTCAGCTTCCTAACCCAACAGTCTCAACCGAGCGTTTGGATTGAAACAATAATCCAGCGTGTTTAAAAAGTAGGCCTACACAGTGTATGTTTTTGCTAAATCGCTTGCAAATAAAAGATTGATGTTAGGTCATAGCCTACATACCATGTAATATTAGAATAGGTACCCCTTAGTTTCAAAATACTTACAGTATAAATAATTTTCAATTATTTAATTATTTTTAATTACATATTTTCTCCCCAAACTTTGCATATTATTCCCTTATACCTACACGGAGGTACTGAATAGGTACACTATAATAAAAAAGTTACACTGTAAATTTATTTACTTACGCAGTACGTTGCGGGTTGTAATCTAAAGTGTTACCCAATACAGCTATGTCGTAATTATTCAACCCCTATTCAACATTGCTTTTTTTTGTCAGATATTTGTATGGTGGGGAACAAAATTGTCTTAAAACACAATTAAACCTTTAGAAACTCTATTAAAAAACATAATTAGCTTGAGCTGTTACACATACATACAGTTATAGCCCAAGCATGTGCTGAAGTTTGAGTAGCTAAAATGACAAAGTCAACAGGGCTGTCACAAAAGCTATAGAGAAGAAATAATTTTATTACCTTAGAAAGTCTAAGGCTATTGAAGATTTCCAAGACATTAAAAGTTCCTAGAGACACAACTTGCAGCCTTATTCCTTAGCTTAAAATGTGTTTTACCAGCTAACTTTTGAGGTTTAAAACATTTTTTTAGGTAAAACTTTAGAGTGCTTTGAGTAGAGAGGCTAACCAGATTTTCTCTCCTCCACAGGCAAATAACATGCAGCGTCACATACAACATGCTGTCAGCATGGCAGGAACCCCGCCTCAGATCTCAGCGAGATACTCAGTGGAACTGAAGGAATTAATCAAAGAAATGCTCAGCTGTGACCCTAAAGACAGACCTTCAGCTGATGAGATTCTAGCAAAACCATTTCTGAGTGATGCAGTGAAGAGAAACAAGAGAATTCCGGAAGCACTGCTACAAAGGTTCATGAAGTCTATCAAGACCTTTGATGAAGCCTACAACAAACATTATAAAGACATAGAGTTTGTAGTTAGTGAGTGGGGAAAAATAACAGATTCAATGGAGTCTGCACATTACAGTGCCACAGCAGGCACTCTCTCAGGTTCAGTGATTGGAGCAGCTGGAGGAATCACTGCATTAGTTGGTGTCATTTTGGCTCCTTTTACTCTTGGAGCATCTCTGATTGTTACAGGGGTTGGGATTGGAGTTGGAGTTGCAGGTGGTGTAACCGGTGCTGCCTCCAGCATTACCAATAGAGTACAACAAAAATCATTCAGAGAGAGCCTTGAACAAATTGAGCAGAAGTATAAAACTGTAAACAAACCTATTCTCAATCCACTAAATACACTGAGAAATGTACTGAGAAAAATCACAAAGTTCAAGGTATTTTTCAGCAACTCAGCTTTCGAAAATGTACATACGACATGCAATGTAGACCAAAGAACAGCTCTATGTGCCAAAGAACTCATGAATCTGGGTCTGCTGGCAAATGTTAGTAGAATTGTTACTCAGACTGCAAGAGTAGGACGAGTAGTAGCAGAAGCAGTCTCAGGTGTGTTGAGTGGACTGTTACTCATAGTAGATGTTGCATTCATAGTGGTAGATTCTGTAGACATTCACCAGATGAGACAGGGAAAAGTAGATGATCCAGATAAGGTCAGATCCAGTATACTCAAATCCATTGCAGAGATGAGGAAAACACATAATGAACTTTGTAATGTCCAGAAGGAAATAGAAAAAACAAGAGAGGAACTAAAAGATTATATAGAATTGGCCAGGGGTGACAGTGAATTAGACAATGATTTAAATAGTTTACACATATAGATATGAGACTAGAGCAACATCCTGCTGATTTATGCATGAGCATGAATGCAGAAATCAATTTAAACATTTAAGATGTTACACTGAAACAACTATAATTCATGTGTGTAACGTGAGGTTAGGTTTGTGATTATATCAGATACTATGAGCCACTGACAGCTATACTATTTTTTACTAACAGGATGCGTCGGCACAAACCCTCTTTTGGCGTTAAGAAAGTACTGTCAGGATTTACTAAATACACTAAAGGCTGTAAAAAAAAAAAAAAAGTTTATTTTTTCGACTGAACGTATTGCATATGCATCTGTAGGAGTTTCACTTTCAGACGCAAAATTTATGGGAGGAGAGTATTTAAATAAATAATGCAACATGATTTACTAAGGGTTGCGCTAGTCATTTTACTGGTATTTGCACGCCCAAACAAGCATGGAATAACCGTCTTGCACCTGTGTTATTGATTATCATATGCTGTCCTTGTTATCTGTTGTATCCTATACTAATTTGCGCTTCTTTTGGTAGATTGCATGGGTCATTATGGAAATGCGCTGAATGATTCTGTGTTCTTTAATTTGTGCATTGTCAGAAGATCAACTGCAGATCTTTCGACATCTGTGCTTATGGGATTGCGCTCTCATGCTCATTTACCCTCTTTTGTACACTTGGTCCTACAAATATTATACACAAGTGTTTTCTGTGAGGTTTGTTAATGAATTAGCTTTTATTAAACACTGTTATATAAATGGTTTTATATTTGTTTTTAGTGATTTGTGTGTAATTAAATTGAGGTCAAAACCTGTAGCCTAACTGAAGAATTCTTAGGGAAACAGAATATGACAATATTCTTCTTACTTTCGAATAATGTCTTACTTAACATAAGATAATAATTTATGTTAATAAGATAATAATTTCTGTTCTTGAGTGCCAAATTTTGCAACTTTCCCTTAGAGCTTAAAAATGCTACAGTAAAAATGTCTCTAAATTTGCATGGTAACAGTTAAATGCCTTGGAAATAAGGCTACAGTGGAACTTTTAACGCACCCTCAAATACAGATGAGAAATAGCACCTCCAATTGGGACAATAACGCATTTTCTCTTGTTACTGTATTATCATATCTGTCAAATTTAAGGTCCATAACTTCAAAATGCTACAGTAAAAATGTCTGAAAATTTGCATGGTAACAATCAAGTGCCCTGGGAATAAGGCATCTATAAGGAAGTTTTAACGCACCCTCAAAGTGCCTTGGGAATAAGGCCCCAGTATGACCTTGAATGCACCCTGCAAGTCAGCTGAGATGTAGTGCCTCCAATTGGGCCATTACTGCAATGGCTCTTCTAACTGTATTGTGTGTCCATGACTTCAGAATGGTACAGTAACCAACAATGCAATGGCTCTTCAATTCAGTTTAGTTCACATTTATTTATACAATGCTTTTTACAGTACATGTTGTTTCACAGCATCTTCACAGAAATGCATGTTTCTATGTTACAACAACACAATAGTATTTTATGAGATAATATCAGAAAGTACAGTTGGAAAATGTTACAAATTACAGTATTTAAACATATCTCACATGCATATAAGCAAAATTAACGTGCACTTTAAAGCAATGACAAAAATGCTATCGATGGCAACAGGCAGTCACTTCACGCACTTGGGTCATGCAGCATTACTAACTGGGACAGGAATCCCTGGTGGAGAGTCGACTTGGGAGACGTCTACAGGGTAACCAGGGTTAGCATCACTGATCGTGGAGACTGTTGTGAAAAGAGGATTGAGGGGATTCAGATCCGTATCGGCAACAGCCTGGACAATAACGGCAACAATAATGAGCTGTAAGTTTTGTGTCTCTCTCTTAAATATTTACACAAACAAGTTTAGAAAATGAGTAAATAAGATAAACTTACTTTGAATTAATCATTTTAATACAAACTTGCCTTTTACAGAAGTGTATTTAATATGCCTCATGTTGTTTTGATGTGCCTCTCTCTATTTCTCTGTTTCTGTGTGTTGTCACAGGGCTGCAACTGTTGGACCCATCTCACATGGAGACATAATGACATTTCAGTTTAAGGCTATTAAGGGGCGAAACATCAACATGTTTCTGCCTGGACGCAATGAATACCTCACACTGTGTGAAGTTGAGGTATATTCAGGGAAGCAATAAAAGGAAAGATGTGATGTGCAAGGGCGTACATTTCATCTAACAGTAGGGGGGGGGGACAATATACATAAAATTCCTCAAGAGCAGTTTTTGAAGGGGACACAAATAATACAGCTAAAATTGTTCTTGTAAGGATGTATACACAGAGGAAAGCTACTGCTATTAGTGTAGCAGGGTGACGTTGGCGTTATTTTAATGACAAATGTCGAGAGTGCATTATCGTAGTGCGAAAGCACACCAACGTGTGATTGGGATAGTCAGAATTACAAAAGACTCCTTTTGTTTTACTCCTTTTGACGCGAACGACACCGGTTCGAATCCGCCTTTTGGCAAACTTTTTTTCTCCCTTTTCAAATTTCACATCACATCAGAAAAGCATTTATTTTCAAAAAGTAAAATAATCAAAAAGTTGAAAATAAAGTAACGGGTAGGTGTAGGGAGGGCTTTATTGTCCCAATAAGGTGGCATCCATTTAATAATTTGAATTAATATTAAAATTTACACTCAATAACTTATTGCATACTGTTTTATAATGTACTACCCCAGCAGGCACACAACGTCACAAGACGTTGGTATTTGGTTAAATTTTGGTTGCGACGTCGGGTGACCAAAATCCAATGTAAATCCAACGTCTAATGTCAATGTTACATTGATGTCCAGTACCGACGTCAGCTGACGTTGAGATTTTGTTGTTTTTAGGTTGTGTAACCAAAATCCAATGTTAAGTCAACGCCAAATTAACCCGATTTTCATTTTCAACCAAAATGCAACGTCTGTCTGACGTCATGTCCAACGTCAACCTGACCAGTGTTGCCAGATTGGGCGGGTTGCCGCACAATTGGGCTTCTTTTGATCGGCTTGGACCGGAGAATAACGCATTGGGCGGGTAGACAAAATTTGGGCTGCTTTAAAAAATTAAAAGCCGCCCAATCAGCTGCTTTTTTCTTCGCTTTTATCTTTAGTCATGTTATTTTAATATGTTCGAGCTCAAAGTATCACAGTAAAATAATGTGTAATGCAGTCATCAACTCATTTTTCCTTAACTCAACCCTTATTGGTTCAGTTTAACAGAGACTTGTCAATCAATTTACCATCTTTTATGAGATGTGATGAGTCGTGAGTGACGGGGTTTTGGCGCTATAAAGGGCAAGATTTAAATGTACAGCTATATATTCATTCATTCGTTTTATTTAAGTGATTGCGATGGCAAAGTGGCCTAAATATAAGTTACACGATAAAGAGTCTAAGACTCAAATCTCACAACGTGGATTACACGTAGTGAGAGATGAATAGAAGATTTCTAAATATAATTGTAACTGAAATAAGAGAACAGTTATAGAAATAATCTATTTTGAGTAACGACCCCAACACTGGCTATGTCCTTGCTGGAGTGTGACGTGATTTGTGTCATGTGCAGGTGCGATGGATGGCGTACAAACCAATAGGGTGTCGGAATGGTGTTTATTCTTCTCATCCAACCACAATCAAATTCACTCTATCCGGATGGCACGATTTATCTGGATAGTTTTTTTGTTTTTTTTGAACGATGACAAGCCGGAATGAAAACAAGCTGAAATGAAATAGGAGTAACGAGGCTATTTTTAAAATGTAAGGAGTAGAAAGTACAGATAATTGCGTGAAAATGTAAGGAGTAGAAGTAAAAAGTCGGCTGAAAAATAATTACTCCAGTAAAGTATACATACCCAAAATTTCTACTTAAGTAAGGTAACGAAGTATTTGTACTTCGTTACTTGACACCTCTGAAGATAAAGCACAATACAAAGGTAAGCACATTGTTGTTAATTGGCAGTCGTGGCCTAATAGATAGCGAGTCGGACTTGTAAGCGGAAGGTTGTGGGTTCGAATCTCAGGTCCGGCAGGGATTGTTGGTGGGGGGAGTATCCTCCTTCAATACCATGACTGAGGTGTCCTTGAGCAAGGCACCGAACCCCCAACTGCTCCCCGGGCGCTGTAACATGGCTGCCCACTGCTCCGGGTGTGTGTTCACTTAGGATGGGTTAAATGCAGAGAATACATTTCACTACTATACTCTCTATGTAATTGTGTATGTGACAAATAAACAATCTTAATTGTTATTATTTTATTTTTGCTGTCAGATTATCATACAGTATGTATCAATGAATAACACATTTTTGGCTGTCGTGGGTGTGTGCATGAACGAGAGTAAATGCCAGCTAATTTACATTGCTTTCTGATCACTTTATTGTGCACTTTTTGCACAAAAATTAGCTTATTCTACTGTGGACATTGAAAATGATGCATGTGTTTTTCTGAGGGTTAAAGTCATCGGTTAATTTCTTGATTGCCACTTTGAAAAGATTTCTGGACATATTAAGCATATTTTCTGTCTCCCTTTAATGCATTTGCCCTGTTTTGATCCATATTCCTGTGAAATTGATTTATCTTTATTTTATTTTGTCATCATTATTTTATTTTAAGGAGATAAAAATGGGCCTTATCAACCTTGATTGACATGACAATAAAATTCTATCACATCATTTTGGCAGTTAAAATTTTGGGCTGGTTTTTGTTGAAGTGGGCGGGTTTTGGTGAGCTTTTGGGCTGGAAATCGTCAACCTGATCTGGCAACACTGAACCTGACGTTACATAGACGTCTGGTGCCTGCTGGGACAATACTAAGGTGCAGATAATTGCCACTATTTGCAATAAGTAGTAGCCTATAAATAGCAGAAAATCCTGCTATTTTAACAGTGTAAATAGAATCTGTAGCTATTTGCACTTAGTGTAAATAGCATTTATCACTAAGAAAATGCTATTTTCACTTACTTGGGTAAAGTTGGTTTTATATTTGCACATTCACAACATTCACACATTTCTGCATTCAATAACTTTCTAATTATATGTGCAATAAAGTTATTTTTGGCAAATTCTAATCAGCGACGACATTGTCAACCTACTACATATTTTTTTCACAATCTATCAAAATGGACAAGTATTGTTTTAATGTCATATTTACTTGCAAATGTCTGCTGAATGTTCAATGTAGTGCTGTAAGCAATATAGGGACCGTCTAAAAAGTTCTAATTTTTTACCATTGTGTGCAAACAGACAACAACATTTTGGCCAACTACACATGTAACCGCAAATATCACTCACATTTTGCCTTCTAGTGCTCCTTTAGCAACAAGAAAAGTTGCAATGTAATGCTGGCGTTTGAAAAGATGTTTAGGAAATGACAAATAATGAACATGTACATGAACTGTAATTTGGTAACAATACAGACAACTGGAAAATCAAATGTAATCTCCTGAGCATAGTTAAGCACATCATTTTACAACTGTTTGTATGTATTTATTTGCCTCAAAATGAACAAGACCTGTGTTGGTGGCTTGCTTTTAACAATGACATAAGATTTACTTCAGTAGGTTTTGAATGCCTGGGTCGACTGCTTCAAAGCAAGTTAGAGCATCTTGTCTGGACCCTACAGGACATACTACAGCCCATGTCTTGCTGTTTAATTCACCTCTGTTTTTCTGGTTTTAAGTGTGAAAAAGACTGATTGATGTTTACAGTCCTGCATAAATATCACTGTCCATGGTACTGAATCCATCAGATGATTGACAAGTACTCAGAAAGCATGACAGCAAACAGGATGTTTATTTTGGGTATTTAGGGTGAAGACTTCAAAAAGTAATGGCAAAACTGTCTTCAAGATGGTTTATAAATAAATTGTGCTTCGTATATATGCAATTGGTATCATCATTGTATTGTATAATTTTTTTCTATGACACATCATCCAGTTCAATAAGTTTTTTTTTTTTTCAATTAATGATAATTGACCGAAATTAGCCTTTTTAAATGCAGATTAGCTAAGTTATTGAACGCGGAAGTCCGAATGTGAGAATATAAAACCAACTTTAACCCGGTCAAAAACGAGAATGTCTGGCAGATAACAGTGCTTGTCTGTTTGTGTTTTTTACTGCACAGGTATGTTAATTGGAAAATGTTAATAAGAAACACTGTAATGCTGTTTTGAATAATTTTCATATAAGAATGACATGTTAATTGATTATAATAATTAATTTATTATTATTATTATTTACACTTTGTATTATATATAATGTGTATGTGTGTTATAAAGTGTGTGTGTGCGCTCTTTCCTGCAATGTCACTAGAGAGGAGAGTATATGTTGTATATAAAAACAATAAAGGCATAATCATAAAAAACAAGCCTTGTGCATTATAGGGAATAATATTTAGAGATTTTTACAGTTGGTTTGATACCTTTAAATCAAATGGTGTTGTTGTTTAATGGATTTGTATTATTGCATACATTAAAATTTGTAAAATTATTATAAAACACATAAAATGCTAATTCCAAAAACAGAGCCTTGTGCAATAACAGGGATGTCTTTCTGAAGATTTTAGTATTGGTTTTATACTATAATTAGTGCTGTCAAAATTAGCGCGTTAACGCGGGAGATATTTTTTTTCAGATTAACACGTAAAAAATATTTAACGCAATTAACGCAGGGGCAGGGCTAGGGTTGGCCACCCCATTCACAACTGCTGCCTCTGTCTCTTTTTTCTTAAAAAGGATTGCGTTTATTTAGATGCAGAACGTCTTTATGACCACATCAAACGGGAGACGTTTCAGACACGCTCTAACGTCGCCTCCACGCCAGGCGCGAGTCAAATGAGCGCGGAAAAGATACTGTGCTCATAGCGCACGCTCTTCAAATACACGCACAAAGGTGCCGGTGTTGTGCCGAATTCTGCACCCCTGCCAGATTATGCACAATTCGTGCAGAATTCGGCACAACACCGGCGCGCGCTGTAGCCTGTATCATTTCATATCAAACAGCGAAAGAAACTACGTGCATGCAATGTCCTAGTTATGCGTCAGTTAAGGCATGAAGTTACCAAAAAGGCGATTAAAGCTGCCTTAAAACTGTGTGCATGCATGCAATATGTTATATATGCGTCACATTTAAGAACATGTCTCTGAAATGGTTTTCAAAACTTTCCTGAGGCACCCAGCACTGTCTCCCTCATCTAACACACCCGATTCAACTCGTCCGTTCATTAGTAGAGACTAAGACCTGAAGTGAGTCAGAAAGCAGCAACAGCTTTTAAAACAATAGCAGCCAAATAATAATAACCAGCTGCTGTGATGTCTATTAATCCAAGAACAAAAGAAAAAAAGAGGAAATCAATAACTTTTATAGCTTTAAGGGGTTCATCTATATTTAATTTAGAATTTAGTGTTTGGTAACTTCATTTTCTGTATATTTCTGCTGAAGGGCACAGGTAGCTAAATATGTCCTTTATTATAATGGGTTCGTGTGAAGATTGTTTTAAGTTCACTTAAATTAGAAGTTAATGACTATTAATAGCTGAACAACAAGAAAATGTAATTAAGTAAATTATAATAGTAAACTGCAGTATAAAAAATAAAATAAAATAATGATGTTAACTGAAATAAAACTTAAAAATAATATTAATATAAATGTTGTATAAAATATTAATAAAAATATATAAAAATATCTCTTAAATAACACTGCCTCCAAATAGTCAAGTACTTGCACTTACAATACAAATGCTTCAAAGCAACAATCAGGAATCAGTAGTTTCAATTTTACATACAACTTTATTGTGATCAACATTGAGGAACAGAGAAAATCCCAGCATATAAATGAAGAACATCAAAGCTGATCTGAAGAGAGTTTAAGTTTTCCCATCATCATCTCTTTCTTCAAGTCAGAAATCCCTCGTTCCACCAGAACAGACTGAATCTGAAATAAGCAGATCTCTTTAAACTGCTATCAATGTGATTTGATTTCAGATTTCTGTTTCCTTCTCTCACCTGTGACAGGAGCTGGACTCTCATTTCAGGTTCAGACAGACTCAAACTTCAGGTTCATCTTCACAGGAGTCTTCTTGGAAAAAAGGACCTAAAAGGGCACACGAGCATGAACATGTATAGAAAAGAAAAAAAATGCTAAATGCAAATAATGAAAACATAAAATGCTTTGAGTCTACAATAACTACAGCAGTTTGTTATAAATGCATCTGTCACTTAAAGGGATAGGGAAAACAAACAGTATTTATATCGTTTTTTACCTCTTGTACACAACCATGTCCAAGTGATCTGAGTGCTCACACACATCCGGTGTGTGACGTGTGTGTGCGCACGCTCTGGCTCACGCTGCATTCACACGGGGCGTCGGCGTCAACGCTTGACGGAGGGCGTGTCTGAAGCGTGGTGCTGACGCAACTTTTCAAGCGCCAACGGAGGCGTCAGCCAATCAGATCGCCTCGTGCAAATACCCAATCCCGTTCATGAAACACCAGAGAAGTATGTGATTGGTTGTTGTAACTATGACGGCGCGTCAGCACCACGCTTCAGACACGCCCTCCGTCAAGCGTTGACGCCGACATGGTTGTGTACAAGAGGTAAAAAACGATATAAATACTGTTCGTTTTCTCACACAAACCGCTCGTTTCGTGTCTTAGGCCATCAATGTGTAGTTACGATGGGGAATTGTTTAATTTGGATTTCTCTGTGCATGTTCTTTTTCCCTCTTATAGAGACAGTGACCTATACCTGCCATTATATGACTGACAGACTAGAACGGTTTGACCTAAAAACATCAAAATTGGATCTACTGAAGAAAAAAAGACACCTACATCTTGGATGCCCTTGGGGTAAGCTGATAGATACCAAATTTTAATTTCAAAGTGAACTATCCCTTTAAGATTAAACAGATGCAGTGAGAGTTTGTGTAGTTATCCTCAAAAATCATCAACAAAACTACACAAAGTAAAAAAAATAAAAAATAGATGACATTAAATATAGGTTCACCTGCAATAGTCAAACACAAATTTGCTTTATGCAGTAAATTATTGAAAGCTGAGAGCATGCAACTGTTGAAGATTCACGTTGAAAAACCATACATAGACAAATTTCAACTATTGTGGAGCCGTTAATAGTTTCCCAAAACACTAAATCTGCTTGTTTGATCTCACCTTCTCCATAGATCTCCACCTCACACAGAGTAAGAAACCTTGAATCTCCAGGAATGAACAGATTCACGTATCGACCCTCCATATCATTACATGTGTAGTTGGAGGAAACACCAGCTGGAATGCTAGAAATCACAGCACAACTAAAGAGAGACAGAGAAACCATAATTTAGACTTCTAGTCTTTCTTTGTGTTTTCAGGGATTTTTATGGATATTAAGCCACTGAAAGAGGATCTCACATGGGATTGTTGTTGCCGTTGTTCTCCAGAGAGTTTCCGATGTGAATCTCCGCTCCGTTGATTTGTTCTGGACAGCAGTCTGGTCTGTTTGTGATGACGACTCTATTAACTCTGTACACAGAACTCAGATCCAGCCTCCACCACGGGTTAGTCTGAAAAATGGTTGAAGAACACGCTGACCATAATTTTGTGAGACCTGGATTGAAGTCAATGGCCTGTTGAGCAGACCAGAGGTCAAAGGTTGATGACTGTGTGGCGGTTTTTCCTGTTGCCAAATTACCTGTAAGATATAGTGTCAAGAAATGGCTTTAGTCAGCTTATTTTATAAACTTTGAATGTTTTTGAGGAGGTTTTCTTAGGAATGCATATCTATCAGGTCTGAACTGGTTGAGTCTTGACAAAGCCATTTTTAAGGAATATCTTTTCACTTGGTGGCTGTATTTGTAGCGTCTCCCAGAGGTGTAATGCACTTATTATCTTTGAAGGGGCACGAGTGAAGGCGGGGGGTGGCCGGGGGTCTTGTCATGCTTGTCATGTGACACACAGCAGCATAGCAATATATAACTGATTGTAGGCTTATTGGTTTTATTATATAAATATAAATATATATATATATATAATTTTTTTTTTTTTTTATATATTTCCAGACTTGTTAACTATATCATGAAATATCTCGATTCTCAAATATGTGTAAGTAAATGCATTTTGCACATTTATAGATCATGTTAGTTGATCTTTAATAGGCAAAGTATAGCCTAATGTTAGTGTAATCTATTAACTATGCATAAAACCTGTCTTTTTACTTAAGTACCAGATATGGGTGTCATGTCATAAAATATCTTAATACGACTGACTTTGTATTTAACATAAATTGAATAAAAACATTGTAAGTTACTAATAATAACAATTTCATTTTATGGAAAGAGAGCAAAGAACATTTACATTATCAAAGAATATTATCATTGACTTCAGTCTAGCCAGAGTTGAAGCACTCTTAAAAACTCCCATTATAATCACTGAAGCTGTTTACACTGTGAAATTAATCTCTTACTTACATCATACGCACATCTGCACTTTGACGTTCTAATGAGAGAATTCACCAGAGAGCAGAATTCAGTCAGTGAGTGTGTGCTGAACAAAACACCGGTGTTTCAGCGATGACTCATCTGAACGCCTCTGATTGGTCATTGCATTCATAAGCTCAACAGAATAGTGTGTGATTGGTTATAATGCGCAGTGCTGTAAGAATGCAGATTTGAATTTAGCAGCTGATGATGTGCCACACTGAACATTTTAATCATGCCGGTGCAATTGTATTAAATATAAAAAATATATATATTATTCTGCTATTTTTGTCTTTTTGAAGCTGCATTCAAAATCCACTTGGCTCAAATATCCGATTTGAATGGGCATGAAGCCTCTGTCCTCCATGGTTAAAACCGCGTTCCAGGAGGACCGGTATTTCGGCTCGGCCTCCTCTGGTCTAGTTCCCTGGAACATGCTTTAATCCGTCCCTAGTCTTCTGTTCAAATAGCATTATAAAAGCTTTTATTTCAGGCCGGTCCAGCCAATGCGAATGTGCAGTTATGTCTCAGGACTAATGGCAGCTGCAGTGATGCAATGATTGGCTGTTTTACTTGGAAGGCGGGACTTATTCGGCCAAATTCTGCATTTTGCTTTCTCACATTCATAATAATATGACAGCAATATCTGGGTATACCTAAAGTCTTTGGGCCTGATCTTGACTAGAACTAGGCATAGAACTATATATATATATAAACTATTTAATGAAATTAGATTTTTTAAATGCATGCACTGAAGGAGAAATGCCTATGTATATACAATTTCCTGATCAATTCTCTATTCCGGATTTATTCTCTATTGGAAACAGTGATCATGATCCAAGTAAAATAGATATTGATTTTGACGATTTGATCATTAAATGATTGCAGTTGGTAGAAAGAAAAACAAGAGAAAGTGGAACGATGCCGCCGGACCAAGAAAAGACCTGGGATATCAGAAGAACATTAATTTTAAGATGAGGACCATACTAAAGTTAATGCGTAAACAAGAAACATTGAATAAGAAAATAATGAGACTGTTAAGAGAAATGGTTGAATACAATAATTTTAATCTTGAGTTACAAACCTTAGCTAGTTCATTGAAACTTAAAGCTGCTTTAATCATGTAGATTCCAAATGTTCATATTGAGTGTTGAATGTACACATTTATATCACGTTGATTGAAATTGATTGAATCTAAAATTGAAATCAAACAAATTGAGTTTTGAGACAACTGCGGCACTCCAGAGCAGATGGTGGCGGTATTGCATCATTGAGAGGGATGACAAACTGCCGTAAAAAAGAAATTGAATTGAGCGCCAAAAACTATGAAAGAGTCAGCAGCTTTTTGAATATGCTGCTGATGCAGCCTTTAAAGTTTTTTTGTTTTGATACTTATGTGTAATCAATTAATGGCAGCTGTGCTCAGTCCTCCATATTTGCAAAATTTGAAGTTTGACAACTCAATACAACAAAATTTAATTACCAACTCTTGCTTTTTGCCTTTATTGTTGTCAATGCCAGTACGCGTTTTTAGATTTATGATTTTGTATTCACACATTTGCAAGTTTATAGTACATGTAGAGTTTACGTAAAGCAAGTTAGGTTTACACAACTCTGGTACCAGAGACATAATGAAATTGCTAAAAAAAAAAAAATCTAATAATTGCTAATACCTTTGATTAGCATTAAGATTAGCATTAAGAAATCAAGTTGGTACCCTTGAAACAATGAAATCACTTTAACTGATTTCACTTTTACTGCTGTCTTAACATGAATGAAATATTTTTGTTTGGCAAGCAATAAGTTATTGAGAAAAAGAGGACAATTATGTCAGTTAAACACATTCTGATCATGTGCAACCGATGTACACAATAAAATTATGTAAATTCAAAGGACTTTTTTTTCAGTGTGGAAAGGGTTTAGACCAAGTTATTAAGTAGCTCAGAATTACCTGGAAAAGTCACATAGACTCCCACTTCACAGAGAGTAAGAATCTTTGAAGTTCCAGGAATAATCACAAAAACATAGCGTCCCTCCATCCCACGACACGAGTAGCTGTAGGTACCTCCTTCTGGAATAGAAGAAACTACAGCACACCTGGAGAAAGACCAAAGAGTGAGTCGCTCCTGTGTTTTTGTTGCTCATTATTGGTGTGACTCTTCACTTGTATTTTCTTCTCTTATCCCTGAATGCATTTAATATGATTAACTCTTTCTTTTACAACACAATGTATATTTTATAATTGGATATTTCCTCCAACTTTTGTAATATGTTTTACACAATTATTATTATTTTTCTTATTATTAAGCAGCTAAGCAAATGTGCAATTATTCGTCACAGAAAATAAAGTTTTGCTGTTTTTATCCTTGCCTGTGTGACACTTCAGAAATAAATTTTGTAATGTTATGAACGTTCAATGCAGGACAATGGTTCGTGTTTTATTTGATTGTAGGTGGTAGTAATCTGATCACTGGAGACGTATTGCCTGTGTGACATGAGCTGCCAATTTATAAAGATATAACATCAACGGTCTGATCATTAGGTAACTAATCCAGTGTGTCATCCACCGATCATTGCCACGCCAAAAGAAAAAAAAAATGTACCTGATCTGTGAAGGTGAGTTTACAGCCTTTATTGAATGTGATTAAATAAAAAAAGCAGTGTACCATGAAATAATAGTGTGAAAGTCTTTGTACTGCAATAAACACAGAACAAACAAATTAATCTTATGATGCTTCTTTTTAGGTAAAAATACACAGATTACCTAAGTGTAGTCTGATTCGGGAACAAATGACTCGTACAAGTTATCTAGATGAATTGTTCACAAAGACGAGAGTGACCAGTTAGAATCAGTCAGACAAATCCTTCAATGAACTGAATCAACATCTGACTCACTTTGCTGAACTGCAAATACCATTATTGACAGTCCAAACACCACACAAATAGTCCGTTTATGAAACACACACACACACTGTATGAAGATACTGACCAACTGGCCAGAATCTGTATAAGAATATATCAGAGAGACTCACACTGGGTTGATGAAAACATCTGAAGAATGGTTTCCAATCCGAATCTCTGCCCTGTCTATCCATCTGTAACAGCAGTAGTAGTGTGTGTTAGTAATGGTCACTCTGTTCACGCTGTACGTCTTCATCAGATCCAGCTTCCACCACGGGTTACTCTGTTTGTCTGTACGAGTACAGATGTAGTTCAACCCATCCAGAGCGTTTTGAGCATTCCAGCGTTTATGTGTTGTCGACTGAACGGCTGTTCCCCATGCTGCTACGTTCACTGAAATACGTTTAAGAGAAAACCTTATTTACAATTACAATTATTTATTACTAATATTTATAGCCCTGCTGGGCTATTTAAGTTCATGGGTTTTCATGATGTGTCTGAAAATGTTTCACAGCAGCACAAACTCACTAACAAAAGATGTAATAGTGTTTAATTCACAACATCTCACCTTCTCCTTCTGCCTTCGTCTGAACGGAGAAAAACCCTTGAAATGAGAAACACAGAATGATGCTCAGTATTTAGCAACTTAAAATGATTGTTCTTATGAGTATAAGCATATTTTGTTGGATTTATTCTTTAAAAATATTTGCCAGTTTGGTAAAATTCTGTATAATATCTAAGATCATGCATTACAGTACATTACATAATTTAGCTTCTCAAGTAAATGTATTTTGTTTAAGGGTGTTTAGATAACATTAACTAATAAAAACACATTCAATTATAAGTGAACTTTTTTAATATAACTTTCTGTCTGAAAGATGAAGCTGAAAACAGACTGGTCATTAAGATGTGAGACAGATTGTATGTTTTACTCACCCAGTAAAAACAACAGACTCTTGTAGAAAACTTTCATGTTCATTTCAGGTGATTCGTGATTCTTTCTGCTTTTGTTTGAAGAGGTTTGAATGAATGTTGTTCCTGGGAGAAATATATTATTATAAGTTCCATCAGAGTCACATGATCCTGTTTCTCCTCCCACTTTTATTTATGTCTTGAGCTGGGGAAACATTTGTTTACACATAACAATAAAAAAATAATAATACTAAAAATAAAATAATAATAATAATAAAAACAACAATAAGTATTTTTCTTAAACATCTTTTAGCAACAAAACAAGTGAACACATTTTCACTGAAAATTATAATATGTAACTTCAGTTTAGTGATTAATGTTATCAGAATGTCAGTATTGAAATTGTACATTTATCTCTTTGGCAGACTTTTATCTAAAGCAAGTTAAAGAATTAATTTCATGTTGACCTGCTCACATTGAATATGACTTTCTTCCAATGAAACACCTAGGGTGAGTTTTTTAAGTGAAAGAGAACTGAAGCTGTTAAGCTCCAAAATAACACAAAATCATAAGGGTGCCACAGAAGTGGTTTATGTGACACTTTTCTCAATCTTTATCTGGCATACTGCATGTTGTTTCCATATTGTGTGCTGCACCTGCCATTTTTAAATTTGTGTTTTCTTTTCCATCTTACAAACTTCTCAAGATCAACACACATTTGCATTTTGTTGTCTTATGCATGAAGGCTGCCTGTCAAAACTCCCTGAAAGCATGCAAACACCGTCCTGCATCTGGTCTGACATGAGGTGAGGATCTGTTTCTAAAAGACACAAAGCTATCTTTAAAATTTGAATATTCACATTAGATGTTCATATAGCAATGTAGTAAATATTTGCCACTCTTTGCCATATGCATCTACATCTACTGCTGTTCACTTGTTTTTCTTATTCACAGCAAGTTTTCCTCACGTTGTTTGCTTAAAGCATGTTCCAAAACATGAATGTAAATGTAAATGTAAATGTTCACAAATTGTTTATTCAGAAGAGCACGAATATGTGAGGAAACGCACTATGACTGCGTCCACACTGGCATCTTGGGGTTTGAAAGGAACCAGATCATCATTATATCTATTACATTTTTCATTTTAAAACTTCACCTATAATCTGCCACAAGTCTTAGTTGCTTACAAATGTATGCTTGCGCATACAAGCAATTTGTTTTAGTGTCATAAGCTTCCAGTTCACAGAGAAAACAACGACACAGACAATAAAAATAAGATGAGAATAAAAAATACACATGTAAATATACATAAACAATTGAAAAAGAAAAATTATTTGAAACATAAATGATTGTATGTACAGTTGTGCTATAGATGGTAGAATGGAATATAATAGAATAGAAGGAGATGCAGGGATGTACTAGGATGGAGGTGGTAGCAAATAAATATAAGGTAATTGCATTTAACTGTTCATAAGGTAGATTGCCTGGGGGAAGAAACTGTTCTTGTTCCTGGCTGTCCTGGTAGTTGGGGCTCTGTAGCACCGGCCAGATGGCAAAAGTTCAAAAAGGGGAAGACTTGGATGTGAGGGATCCAGAGTGATTTTCTGAGCCCTTTTCCTCACTCTGGATGTATACAGTTCTTGAAGGGTGGGCAGGGGGGCACCGACACACTTGGTTATGCAGTTCATTTGACTAGGCGTACAGTTCTTTTGCCTATGTAAATAATGTTGATGTCTTTTTTTTGTGGAAAGAAGCTCAGAAAATGACAGTTGATGGAGATAAATTAAATGTTTAATTCAATGTGTTACTTTATAAGTAATTAAAAAAATTACTGTGCATCCGTAAAGTATTCACAATGCTTCACTGTTAATACTATAAACTATTAACTTCACTATTAATAATAATGGGATTTATTATTATTATTATTACATTTGTTAAGATTACAAATGACTTGCTTCTTGCGTCAGACCAAGGCTGTGTCACGGTGCACACAGCAGGGAGGAACAAGGACACGTGGACGAGGACGTAAACTCAAATAATAGTCTTTAATGAACACATCAAGGCAGGACAGGACAAGGCAAGGCTGACAGACAAGATACACCGGGGGTAACGAGTAGACCAGACGAAATCAAACTCAAAAACAGGAACTAAATACACAGGGTAATTAACACATAATCACATAAACACAGCTGGAACATACTTAACTCATAATCACACTTAACGAGGACAGGAAATAAACCAAATATGGACACATGAGGCGGGAACACAAGACACAAACGACAGAGGACTGACATTACTCCCCCCTCCCGAAAGGCTCGTCCCGAGCCTTAACAGTTCAATCAGGGATGGGGGGTGGGCTCTCTGGAGGCCCCTCAGGACAGACAGACAGGAACGCAGGACGGGGACCTCCAGAGCAGAACAGACAGACAGGGACCATGGCGGAGCTAGGAGCTCAGGAGGCCATGGCGGTGCAGGGAGCTCAGGAGGCCATGGCGGTGCAGGGAGGTCAGGAGGCCATGGCGGTGCAGGGAGCTCTGGAGGCCATGGTGGAGCTGGGAGCTCAGGAGGCCATGACGGAGCTGGGAGCTGAGGAGGCCATGGCAGATGGTCTTCGGGGCCTTGGCCTCAGTCCCCTCGGCCCGGCCCCTACAGCCGGAACCCTTACTACTCCCCCCAAAAAAATTTCCCTGGGGAAGTGAGGGGGTATCAGGAGCCCTCCGGGGCTAAACAGACAGGACAAGACAAGACAGGAAAGCCCTCCGGGGCCAGACAGACAGGACAGAACAGCCCACAGGAACAGGAAGCCCTCCAGGGCTAGCTCGGAGGCTGAGGCTTCTTCTGGGCATGACCAGGAGTCAGGGGCCCTCACAGGGTCCCTCAGCGACCGCCTCCACTTCAGCGACAAGGGGGCAGGCGGCTGGGAATGGCCTCCCTGGCCACAACTCGAGGAACCACCTGCCCCAGACGAGTCTCCATGGACTTAACAAGACTGGACAAGGTAAGTTAAAATGTTCCTGTGGGCACAACAAGACAACACGGCACTCCTGGCCATGACATGTGGACTTGATCCACGGGGCTAGGGATTGCGGTAGCCGGTGGGCTTGAGTAAGCGGCGATCCGGCGGGCTTGAGTCAGCGGTGATCCGGCCAGCGGGCATTAAGTCAGCGGCGGGCCGGCGGGCATTGAGTCAGAGGCAGGCATTGAGACAGAGGTGATGCCAGCGGGCATTGGTCAGCGCCGATCCGGCGGGCTTGAGTCAGCGGCGATTCGGCGGGCATGAGTCAGAGGCGGGCCGGCGGGCATTGAGTCAGAGGCAGGCCGGCGGGCATTGAGTCAGAGGCGGGCCGGCGGGCATTGAGTCAGCGGCGATCCGGTGGCGTGATCTCCCGCGAACGGCACGCCTGGGGGAGCGGCAACCCGGGAACTAGGCAACCAGCCGGCGGACTTGGGAGAGCCACCGCCGGCGGCGGATATCTCCCGCGATCGGCGGGCATGAGGGCTCGCGGCCAGTGGACTCGCGGCACTCGCGGCGATCCCGCCGAACTCCCACGCCGACTTGACGCGGGCTAGGGCAGGATGACGAGCGGCGACTTCCTTGACGCGGGACAAACAGACAAAACTCAGGAACAAATAAAAACTTTTCAAAAAACGAACAAAACAAAACGAGGTGAATGGGCGCCGCATACTGTTGTCGGTCTGGTCTTCTGTCACGGTGCACACAGCAGGGAGGAACAAGGACACGCGGACGAGGACGTAAACTCAAATAATAGTCTTTAATGAACACATCAAGGCAGGACAGGACAAGGCAAGGCTGACAGACAAGATACACCGGGGGTAACGAGTAGACCAGACGAAATGAAACTCAAAAGACAGGAACTAAATACACAGGGTAATTAACACATAATCACATAAACACAGCTGGAACATACTTAACTCATAATCACACTTAACGAGGACAGGAAAATATGGCCAAATATGGACACATGAGGCGGGAACACAAGACACAAACGACAGAGGACTGACAGGCTGCATCTCATTGCTAGTTTTACTTGATCTTAGTGCTGCGTTCGACACTATAGATCATGACATACTCATAGATCGATTACAAAACTATATGGGTATTCAAGGGCAGGCTTTAAGATGGTTTAGATCCTACCTGTCTGATCACTACCACTTTGTTTATTTAAACGGGGAGTCATCTCAATTATTACCAGTAAAGTATGGAGTACCACAAGGATCTGTCCTAGGTCCTCTGCTATTTTCAATATACATGTTGCCCCTTGGTAATATTATTAGAAAATGCGGGATTAGTTTCCATTGCTATACTGATGATACTCAACTATATATCTCAACAAGACCAGATGAAACTTCTAAATTATCTAAGTTAACTGAGTGTGTTAAAAATGTAAAAGATTGGATGACCAATCATTTTCTCCTATTAAATTCAGATAAGACAGAGGATGTCCTGCAACTAGACAGATGTCCTGTCACTTCCTCTAAAGTCAAAAATCTGGGTGTTATATTAGACAGCAACTTGTCTTTTGAAAATCATATTTCCAATGTTACAAAAACAGCATTCTTCCATCTTAGAAACATTGCCAAGCTACGGAACATGTTACCTGTTTCTGATGCAGAAAAGCTAGTTCATGCATTCATGACCTCTAGACTGGGCTATTGTAATGCACTGCTAGGTGGTTGTCCTGCATCTTCAATAAACAAGCTACAGATAGTCCAAAATGCAGCGGCTAGAGTCCTTACCAGGTCAAGAAAATATGATCATATTACCCCAATTTTACAGTCACTGCACTGGCTACCTATTAAGTTCCGTATCAGTTACAAAATATTATTACTTGCCTATAAGGCCCTAAATGGTTTAGCTCCTGCGTACCTAACTAGTCTTCTATCTCGCTACAATCCATCACGCTCCCTAAGGTCACAAAACTCTGGACTCTTGGTAGTACCTAGAATAGCAAAGTCCACTAAAGGAGGTAGAGTTTTTTATATTTGGCTCCCAAACTCTGGAATAGCCTTCCTGATAACGTTTGGGGTTCAGACACACTCTCTGTTTAAATCTAGATTAAAGACACATCTCTTTAGCCAAGCATTCACATAATGCATCTCATAATCTCATTTTGCTTGGATGGAACAATAGCTACGCTAATTATGTCTCTTTGTTTCTCTGTTTCTGCCACGTAACTAGGAATTACACAAGCTTCAGTCTGGATCCAGCCCTTAAATGATCTGAGATGACCAAACACCTGAGAAGAGATGATGCCAACCCCTCAGAGGACCTCAGAGGATGCCAACCTCTGATTCCCAACAACATGCAGAATTAACAAATTTTGCCATAAGTTAATATATTACGTTTCTACAATGTATAAATATATTGTAGAAACTTAATTTCCTGTAAAGTGCTTTGCAACGATTGTATCGTAAAAAGCGCTATACAAATAAACTTGAATAAACTTGAATTATTCACTTTTTCCATATTTTATGTTATTGTTCCAAAATGGCTTAAATTCATTATTTTCCTCAAAATTCTACAAGCAATACCCCATAATGACAACGTGAAAGAAGTTTGTTTGAAATCTTTGCAAATTTATAAAATAAAAAAGCACATGTAAATAAGTATTCACAGCCTTTACCATGACACTCAAAATTGAGCTCGGGTGCATTTACATGTTTGATCTTTTGTGGTTTGTTTAATGAGTTTTGAGCATGAGAAAGTGTCACACAACCTGTCAATGTTGTGTCTGCGTAATTTGACTTCTACCGAGTGTCATAAATTTCATGCAAAATACCATAAATGCGTTTGGTACTGGATAACGGAGAGGGTTGTTGTAACGTCTGCCAGAGAGTTAGTCTGAAGTGAAAGACGGGAGGCGGGAAGGAAAACCCGAGGCACAGAACTGGTATTCTTTATGGATAGGTCGCACAAGCGCACTCTCCACATACATGTCAAGGAGCGGATATAAAACAGGAAAATAAACACTCCGATAAACGCTACAAACAAAACAAAATAGACTATACAAAGTAGTGTATAATAGCAGTCAGAGAGCAGCCATCTCTCTCTTTCATCTGCGCATGCACGCTCACACAAGAAGAATCCCAGTTTAATCCCAGTTTAACACCTCTGGTGTGACTGTAAATGCAGACCTTGAGCCAAAAACTCATCACCAAACACCAATGACTTGTACATATGGGTTCAGTCATTTTAGACACTTCCAAAACTGTTGCAACAAAGATGGAAATACAATTTTTAAATACATGAATTATGTTCCCATCGTTGTTGCCACAGATTTGGAAGTGCATTTTTCTGTTCTGAAGCGGGTGTCCCAATACTTTTGTCTATATAGTGTATGTTGACATATTTAGTCAAACCTGTTCATTAGAAGGGGGCGACCCAATACTTTAGGCAATATAGTGTATGTTGACATATTTTAGGATGGATATATGTACAAGACATATGTCCAAAAAATGTTTTACACATACATAAATATACATATTTGTGGGTAGACATTGTTCCCATTTCTAATAGGTTTCTTATGTTTTTACTTAATTTTAAAATATATTGTTTATTTACATTTAGTCATTTAGCAGATGCTTTTATCCAAAGCACCTTACAAATGAGGACAATGGAAGCAATCAAAATCAACAAAAGAGCAATGATATGCAAGTGCTATAACAAGTCTCAGTTAGCTTAAAGTACATGTAGCATGTCAGGGAGTCTCTGTCATCACAGTCACGCAGTCACAGCCTCCACCGTCACCACCTTCATCAGCCACCACTTGCACAAGATCACACTCACCTGTATTCTAATCATCTGCACCTGCCCGTCTCCAATCAAGCCACCTATAAAGTCACGCTCCACTCAGTCACAGATCGTCCGGTCTACCGTTCATTACCCCGAACAGTTCCCAGACCCTGTGTGATCATGAATGAATGAATGAATGAATGAATGAATGAATGAATGAATGAATGAATGAATGAATGAATGAATGAATGAATGAATGAATGAATGAATGAATGAATGAATGAATGAATGAATGAATGAATGTTGCTGTACACCCAAAGCGCTTTACAATCATATGGGGGGGTCTCTCCTCAACCACCACCAGTGTGCAGCATCCACTTGGATGATGCGACGGCAGCCACAGTACAACAGTGCCAGTGCGCTCACCACACACCAGCTACAGGTGGAGAGGAGAGAGAGCCAATCAAGTGGAAGGGGATTATTAGGAGGCCATGATTGACAAGGGCCAGTGGAGGGAATTTGTCCAGGACACCGGGGTTACACCCCTACACTTTACGAGAAGTGCCATGGGATTTTTAATGACCACAGAGAGTTAGGACCTCGGTTTAACATCTCATCCGAAAGACGGTGCTTTTTTTTTTGACAGTATAGTGTCCCCGTCACTATACTGGGGCGTTAGGACCCACACAGACCACAGGGTGAGCACCCCCTGCTGGCCTCACTAACACCTCTTCCAGCAGCAACCTAGTTTTCCCAGGAGGTTTCCCATCCAGGTACTGACCAGGCTCAACCCTGCTTAGCTTCAGTGGACAACCAGTCTTGGGCTGCAGGGTGATATGGCTGTGGTATGTACTTACCTTTTCAGATGTCCTACGATCCTCCCGCGTTACTCCTCCGAAGTTCTCTGTCAGTTCCTGGTTCCCCGCTCTCCTCCAATCCTGCAAAGAGACACTCACATCAGTTGACAGATAAGACCCATTTGAACTGTTTCAATCTCCGGATTCCTCACCTGCCAGTCTCTCCTCACGACTAACACCAGTGGCGGACTGGCCATCTGGAGCACCGGGAATTTTCCCGGTGGGCCGCTGTACAATGTGGGCCGGCCCTTTGCGTTATATATATATATATATATATATATATATGGATTGTAGTAAATGTACGTATATCCTTCCATTATGTCCTATCCTATCCTTCCAGTGCGGCCCACTTCATTCAAAAATTCTAATTAATTTAGCGTGCTCCGGCTCAAAAGCGCTGGTCAATGTCAAAATGTTTGAAATAGCCAATCAAAGTACAGAAGGCGGGATTTACTGTTCACAGACGCTGAGCTGCACGCGAGCTGAGGTAAGATGTAAGCAGCTAAACAATTCAGCAATATTTGCCAACCATTTATGATTAAAATAAGATTGTAATGCCATTACGTTATTCGTCACAATGTAGGCTACATAACATAGCAGTTTTCAGCAGACATGAGATAAGAGTTAATGTATATCTCTATATAGGCTTTCTTCAGTGATTTCACGTGACTAAGAAAATGTTTAAAAATCTATAAAAATCATTCTCAATCTTACTCTAGAACATTGTAAATCTGAAGACTTTTGCTTTCGAGTGCTGTGCATAGGAAAGTGATTTATATTATAGGCCTAATAAAAATATAATGTGCTTATTAATTCACATGCATTAGCCCATTTGATATACACACTGGTGGTTAAAAGTTTGAAAGGCTTTTTATTTATTTATTTGAAAGATTGAATTTATTTGATCAAAAATACAGTAAAACAATAATATTATGAAATATTACACTTAAAATAGTGGTTTTCTATTTAGGATGTTTTAAAATATAATTTATTTCTGTGTTCAAAGCTGAATTTTCAGCATCATTACTCCAGTCTTCAGTGTCCCTTCAGAAATCATACTAATGCTGCTTAATTTGCTGCTTAATTATTATCAGTTACTATTTGTGATCAATTATTAATAATGGTTTTATTATTGGTATAATGGTTCTCAGTTAAAAAACAGCATTTATTTGAAAGAAGTACTTCATAATAAGTGTAAATGAAGTTCATTTGCAAAAATGGATAACTCGGTTTTTAACAATTCTCAGAAATCATGTTTTTTCATTGTGCATTCCAGTTAATCTCAAACAAACTGCAGTTGGGTTATTTTGACTAGGTTAAAAATAACTATTAAAAACAGCTAACTAACACAATAAAAACATGATAACAGTTATGTTTTTGCAAATAAACTCTTCAAATATCTTTACTGTGACTTAAATCAATTTAATCACAGTCCCTTTTTGTATTCTATAATCTTTGATTTAATGTAACATTGTTGAAGAAAAAATATTTTATAATATATATTTTTTAATCTTACCCAAGACTGAATGGTATCACATTTTCCACAAAAAATATGAAACAGCACAACAGTTTCAATACTGATAATAATCAGAAATGTTTCTTAAACATCAAATCAGTATATTAGAATGATTTCTGAAGGATCATGTGACACTGAAGACTGGAGTAATGATGCTGAAAATACAGCTTTGATCACAGAAATCAATTATAATATAAATTAATAATATAAATATTTTACTATATATCTGCATAAAAGAGCTATTTTAAATTGTAACATTATATATTCCACAGTACTGTTTACTGTGTTTTTTCATCATCAAAATAATTTGTATACTCTTTTCCACAATTTGAGCTCTATTCCTTAAAATGATGTCAAGCTCCTGCAAAAGGACAAATACAACAAGATGGCGCCGCTGTGTTCAGATGCAGTCCAGGTTGCTCCGCTAAGATTGTGCTTTTATTTACTTTTTTACTTACTTTTGCTTTCTCTTTTTACACACATAACGTCTGCACTGATCACCTACGACAAAAGGAACACTTTTGGACATTGGACACTGCTACACTAACCTGTTTTAGGTCACCTTATCCACGAATTCATCCTGGCCACTCGATATTCTTCGGAACGCGGAAGAGAACAATGGCCACAGGCGACGGAACAAGAAACACAGTGGAAAACGCGCTGGAATTCGCAACCGACTGAGGAAAAGGGCTCACAGTCCTCCTCTTCCGAGCATTCTGCTCGCTAATGTCCAATCCTTGGAGAATAAGATGGACGATCTTAGAGCCAGGATAAGTTTTCAAGGGACATAAGGGACTGTAACATCATCTGTTTGACTGAAACATGGCTCACGCCCTCGGTTCCGGTCACTGCTGTAACGCCGTCTGACAACTTCTCTGTTTTACGGATGGACAGAACAGCCGAGGCCGGTAAATCCAAAGGTGGAGGAGTGTGTTTCATGATTAACAAGGAATGGTGTGACCCCAGAAATATCTCCTCTCTGTCGCGTTCCTGCTCGCCTTATCTGGAAAATCTTTCCATTATCTGCCGCCCATTCTATCTGCCCCGTGAGTTTTCTTCGATCATCGTTACTGCTGTTTACATTCCACCACAGGCAGACACTGGCTTGGCTTTGTCTAAGCTTCACGATGTGCTCAGCGGCTACATTAACAAACATCCTGACGCTGCCTTTATCATCGCGGGGGATTTTAACAAAGCCAACCTCAGGCAGGTCATGCCGAACTTTCACCAACATACAGTTATGTTCAAAATAATAGCAGTGTGTTTAAAAAAGCAAGTAAAGCTCAAAATCCTTATAATAACTTTTACTTCAATACACACAAATGCATTGGGAACATTGCACATTCTATTCTAAATCAAAACATGAAGAAAAATTTTGCAAATTTGTTATTACTTTACAGAAAGTGAAGAAAAAGGAATATTAGGCTGTTCAAAAAAATAGCAGTGTCTGCATTTTTCTTTACAAAGTCAAACATTTACTGTTTAAACTGAAAAATGCTTGAAGATTTAGCTTTCTTGTGAATGACTGAACTAACATTTAGTTGTATAGCCACGGTTTCTGAGAACTGCTTCACATCTGTGTTGCATGGAGTCTGGCACATGTGAACGGTATTCCAGCCCAGGACGATTGCACTACATAGCACAATTCCTCTGTATTTCTTGGTTTTGCCTCAGAAACAGCATTTTTGATGTCACCCCACAAGTTTTCTATTGGATTAAGGTCTGGAGATTGGGCTGGCCACTCCATAACATTAATCTTGTTGGTCTGGAACCAAGATGCTGCTCACTTACTGGTGTGTTTGGGGTCGTTGTCTTGTTGAAACACCCATTTCCAGGGCGTTTCCTCTTCGGCATAAGGCAACATAACCTCTTTAAGTATTTTAATGTACTTAAACTGATCCATGATCCCTGGAATGCGATAAATAGGCCCAACATGTAGTATGAGAAACATTCCCATATCATGATGCTTGTGCCACCATGCTTCACTGTCTTCACGGTGTACTGTGGCTTGAGTTCAGTGTTTGGGGGTCGTCTGACAAACTGTCTGCGGCCCCTAGACCCAAAAAGAACAATCTTGCTTCATCAGTCCACAAAATATTGCGCCATTTCTCTTTAGGCCAGTCAATGTGTTCTTTGCCAAATTGTAACCTCTTCATTTTTTCAACAGTGGGACTTTGCGGGGGCTTCTTGCCGATAGCTTGGCTTCTCATAGGCGTCTTCTAATTGTTACAGTACTCACAGGTAACTTTAGACTTTCTTTGATCACCCTGGAGCTGATCATTGGCTGAGTCTTTGCCATTTTGGCTATTCTTCGATCCATTTGAATGGTAGTTTTCCGTTTTCTTCCTCATCTTTCTGGTTTTGTTTGCCATTTTAAAGCATTTGATATAATTTTAGCAGAGCAGCCTATCATTTTCTGCACTTCTTTAAATGTTTTCCCCTCTCTAATCAACTTTTTAATCAAAGTACGCTATTCTTTTGAACAATGTCTGGAATGACCCATTTTACTCAGATTTTCAAAGAGAAATGCACAGTACAACATTTGCTGCCTTCGTCCTTAAATAAGGGCCACTTGTTTGACACCAGTTTTTTCACAGAATGGTTTACCTCTCTAATTAAACTCCACACTGCTATTATTTTGAACACGCCCTTTTCAATTAATGATTTAGTTGCACAGAATCAACAGCATGCATGTCATGACTGTTGGGTCTGTTGGTTTTCTATTACTCTACCACACCTACTAGTAAAATATTTGCCATGTAGAAATATAATTTCTGCCAAAAACAGTGATTGATCTGGTTAGTGATATTGGACTGCTATTATTTTGAACATAACTGTATATCCTGTCCAACTAGAGGACCGAATACACTGGATCATTGCTACTCTCAGTTTAAAAATGCCTACAAAGCCCGCTCACTACCGGCTTTTGGCAAATCGGACCATGCCGCCATTTTCCTCACACCGGAATATAAACAAAGACTCGCTCAGGAACCCCCGGTGAAGAGAGCAGTGACGCGCTGATCCTCCCACTCAGAAGCTATGCTACAGGCGGCTCTTGATGACGTCGACTGGGACATGTTCAGGGCAAGTTCATCTGACGTCAGCGAGTTCATGGATGTAGCATTAAGCTTTGTAAACACGCTAACCGAGCAAGCTACAGAAACAATGACTGTAAGGACCTTTCCAAATCAGAAACCGTGGGTGGACAGAACAATCCGTGCTGCAGTTAACAAACGCACTGCCGCATACAATGAGGCTCTTTTGTTTGGGAATATGAGCTAGTACAAAGCATCATGCTATTTTCTCCGACGTGCAGTAAGAGCCGCCAAACTCCGATACAGGGAGAGAATTGAGTCTCATTTTCAGCTCAATGACTCTCAACGCATGTGGCAGGGACTAAGGACCATCTGTGCCTTTGGAAACAAATCTTCCGCAGAGGTGAGAGCAGATCCGTTGCTGGCCGACGAGTTAAACACCTTCTACAGCCGCTTTGAATGCAATGGCGGCAGTGTGACTCTGCTGACCAGCGCGTCAGGAAGCATCAGGCAGAGCAGCGATAATCATGTGATCACCGTGTCGGAGGACGAGGTTCGGAGGGCCCTTAAGAGAGTGAACGTAAGGAAAGCGGCCGGACCTGACGGGATCACAGGCCGGGTTCTGAGGTCCTGCACTGATCAGCTTGCTGGTTTGTTCACTTCTATCTTTAATGAGTCCCTTGCTACCTCTGTGGTTCCCACCTCCTTTAAAAAAATCATTCATCATCCCTGTGCCTAAGAACAATAAACCATCTTGCCTGAATGACTATCGTCCAGTTGCCCTCACATCAATAGTCATGAAGGTTTTTGAGAGACTTGTAAAGAGCCACATTTGCTCCTCCATCCCTGTTACTTTGGACCCTCTTCAGTTTGCCTATCGCCCCAATAGATCTACTGATGATGCCATCTCTCACATACTCCACTCCTCCCTCACACACATTGACAACAGCAATGGTAACTATGTAAGGCTGCTATTCATTTACTATAGCTCAGCTTTCAACACTATAGTCCCCATCAAGCTAGCTTCTAAACTCACAGGCCTTGGCCTAAACACTTCACTCTGCGACTGGATTCAAGATTTCCTCACCGGCAGACCTCAAGTGGTGAAAGTAGGCCAGTTCACCTCAAACTCCATCACCCTGAACGTAGGAGCCCCACAGGGTTGTGTCCTGAGCCCCCTGCTCTACTCTCTCTACACACATGAATGCGTGTCCTCTCACAGCTCCACATCTATTATCAAATTTGCTGATGATACTGTGGTTCTGGGCCTCATTTCCAACAATGATGAGACCGCATACTTGGATGAGGTAGAGAAACGTACATCATGGTGCCAGGACAACTGTCTCTCTCTGAATGTGAGCAAAACTAAAGAGCTGATTGTGGACTTCAGAAAGAGACACCTGTGGCCCTACACTCCTCAGTGGGACCCCTGTGGAGAGGGTGAGCAGCTTCAAGTACCTCGGTGTAAACATCTCCGAGGACCTGACTTGGACTACACACATTCAAACACAGGTTAAGAAAGCCAGGCAAAGATTGTACCATCTGTGACAGCTGAGGAAATTCAGGGTCTCACCAACAATCCTGAAAACTTTCTATTCAGGGACCATAGAAAGTGTATTGTCTCAGTGTATTTCAGTGTGGTATGGAAACAGCTCCAGTCAAGACTGCAAAGCCTTGCAGAGAGTTGTGCGCTTAGCTGAGCGCATCTCAGGGTCTGCTCTCCCCTCCCTGCAGGACATCTACCTCAAACGCTGCAGAGCTGTCAAAATCATCAAGGACTCGAACCACCCTAGTAACTGTCTTTTCACTCTGCTGCCATCTGGTAAGCGCTTCCGCAGCCTGATGGCAAAAACTGAGAGACTGAGGAGGAGTTTCTTCCCCCAGGCCATCAGACTCCTTAACTCAAACTCAGCCTCTTAACATCATCATGACTCCACTTTATGATCACTAACAATCAGTAAGATATTCATTATTCTCTACCTCATACTGTTAGTGTCATTTGCACATAACACTTTCTGAGTTTTGGGAATTTTTTTTTTTTTGGTATTGCGGCTACATGACAACCATGTACAACATGTTTGCACATTCCTCTCTTGAACATTCCTGCTTATCTTAATATTTAGGTCTACAGTATACTGTCATGCACATTCTTTTATATTTTGTTCTTTATATCTTATTTTTTACTTATTTCATTTTATGTATATTTCCTCTGTGTTGTATTCTATAATATTTGCACTGTCCATGGAGCGGACCGGACTCACATTTCACTGCTGGTTATATACTCTCTATATAATTGTGTATGTGACAAATAAATAAAAAAATCTTGAATCTTGAATAAAAATCTTGAAATATTGTATAAACCATAAAAACAGTCTGCATTCTGCACTATTCAAGTCTTCTAGACGATACCAGAGCATTGTGTCATATGGACTGATAATATTGGTATTTAACTTTAGTGATATTAAACTGTCCCTTGTAAAAATTCTTTAAAATGATTTACTATTTGCCATATACACCAGAAAAGACCAATTGTAATGTAAAGAAGTATGCCACTCATTTATGGTGTGGTGTGTTGCGGACCGGGTTTGGTGGTCACTTGTTACGTCTTGAGATGTATTGTGTATATGTCTTGCTTTGCTGGTCCTTTCTCTCTCCCTTTCTCTTTTGTCCCACCCATTCTTTCACAGGATTGGATCCTACCAAAGTGATCTCCAGATCTGATTGGTGCTAATGGGACCAAGGAGAGGCAATAAAAGGATCTGCAGCACCTGAGGGGGGAGCTCTGCTCAACTTGTGATTTCCTGTTGTTGTATTGCACATGTGCTATTGTGTGTTTGCTACAGTGTGTTGTTGCTGTTAGCTTGCCTGTTGATCTGCCTGTTGTGTGCAGTGTGAATTCTGGTTTTGAGTTGACAAGTTGTTGTCAATCTCATTCCCATTTTGTAAATTATTGTAAATACTCTTTTCCACACTTGGAAGCTGTAGGGGGTGAGTGCCATTTTCTTTTGTAAATGTTGTTTTCTTCTGTTTTTCATTAGATAGGGAGTTAGGGTAACGTATTGTACTTTTCTTTTGTTAGGGAATTTAGTCTTTTATGTTAGGAGCTAGCTTGGTGTTTTTGTTGTTTTGGCCTTTGCTCACCCCTGAAGTTGTGCTTTCACTTGTGGTTCTGTAAATAAATTTATAAAGGATCTTGGATTGTTGATTCCAGTTTATGTTGCGGCCTTACCCTAGACAGGGTCGTAACACACTTTTTGGCCCCAGTCCGCCCCTGACCAACACCCATCTTGTCAATAAATCACCCTGTGTTATATCACTTACCCCTTGTCTCCTGCCTGTGTTGTGACATAGCATTATTTTTTATTTATTTATTATATATTAAATAAAAAGAAAACAGTAGAAAAAAGAATAGAGTAAGCTAGTGTTAGAGACCTTTTTTGCTTTGGTTAGTTGTATAATAAATACAAAGAAAACAAATAGATAGAATACAAAAAGATTAGAGAAGCTAGTGTTATTTAAAAAAAAAAAAAAAGAAAGCAAGCAGTTAGTAAATGAATAGAGGGCAAGCTTAAAAGGAGCAAGTTTTTTTTTAAGAATATAATTAGAATATAGAGTACTAGAGGGTCAAATGAAGATGGAAGAGATGTTTAGCGATTCTTGAAGATTCTAAAAAGAGTCTAAAATTATTTCATGCATGGAAATGTAATGTATGTAATGTGTGTCTGGATATATGGGGATGTTTCATCACTGCTGTCCACCAGATGACGCTCAAAAGCAGGTGATGTGACTTTCTGCTCATAGTCCCTTCTTGTGAGTTTCCTTTCTGCATATGAATATATATATATATATATATATATATATATATATATATTTTATCTTTTGTGTAGTACAACTGATTAATAGTAGACTGCAATCTTCTGAGGTCACTTTTGGTAGCTGACAGAATGTGATCTAAGTACTGATGTTTCATCATGAAATGTGTCTTAAAGATAGATAACTTTACCCTATAAGGATCACGGTTGGAGAATTGCAGATGCTAGTTGGGTCTTGTGGTCCCCAAAAGTACGTCATGGTCTCATGTAACCACAAATTGTTATCGGAAAGGTTGCCACATTTTTCCATGGTCTCATATTTATTAAGGGTGCTAATATTTCTGGAGCCCACTGTGAGTGCTTGTCACTCCTGGTGCATATCTGATTGTTACAGGTGTTTGGTGATGGAGTTACAGGTGGTGTAACAGTGCTGCCTCCAGCATTACCAATGCAGTCAAACAAAAATCTCTCTGTGACAGTCTTTAAACAAATTCAGAAGAACTATAAGCAAATGTGATCCCATAATGAGCAGAAACAAGGACAACTGTACAAGAATGAATATGCTGTTTATACTTTGAAAGGTCTTTTAAAAAAAGCCACAATTTTAAAGGATTTTTCAGTATTGCAATTTTTAAAAGACAATTTTTTTTTTAGAGGTAAGTGGTTGCAAAACTTATTTTAGATACATTCAAATAATAATAATAAAAAAAATTGAAAGTTAGTGAACTAAATTTGTTTATTTAAATGTACCTAATATAAATTGATTTCAACCACTTACCTTAAAAAAAGTAAATTCAATCAATTATTATTTAGTGTAATAAGAACATTTCGTTGTTAGTTAAATGTTATTTTGCCCTGGTTTAAGTGATTGGTCCTCTAGAGACTTTTATTTTGATGGTGATAATGCTGATAAGTGTGATTTGCTTGAAAAAGAAAGAAGTTTATTTTGAAGAGCGGTTGAAGCAGAAGACGATCGCAGATGAACGAATCACAGAGTAACGGAGGTAAATAAGAAATCAAAACAGCGGAAATGTGAGATTAGGACATACAGTTTTTGTAGAACATGTTTGTATTTTCCTCACTGGATGATTTATTTGGGTAGAGTCTGTGTACAGTTGGAACTGATACAGTATTGAGGAACATCCTCTTCTATTGTGTTAATAAAGGACACGCTTCTCTAAAACAAGGATTTCAACATTGAAGAGCTTCATTTAGCCTCGTTTATGACTTTAAAACTGAACTTTGATGTGTGTGATCTTTAGTCTGTGCTCTAAACATTGACTTATTTTATAATGCAGTTTATGAAAATGTGTGCTGGTTATAGCTGATAGAAGAAGTGCTGCTATGGTTGGAAGAGATAAAGAGGCTGTATATCTCATAGCTTTAAGGATGAATGTTTTAATTGTTCCCTGGCATGGGTACAACTGGAACATATTTACTCGTACTATGTGTGGAAATATGAACTATTTATGTGTTATTGATCATAATTTCTTTTTGAGACAAATAAATCTCACATGACAGGATTGCATGTTTTAATGACTTTTTATATTAATGTAAAAAGCAAAAAGTGTACACTAGCGGGTTGAGAAGGGCACAAATTCAGTGGTGTAGATTTATGATTTTATATTTTGTGCATCTTGGTCTTTGTTAATACGGTGTTTAGTTTGATTTATGATTTAAGTTATGCTAGTCTTAATTTGTAATGTTGTTGTTCTACAGGCAGATGTTGTGCTGCTTTTTTTTGTATACATTTCTCTTCCAAAATGCCAATATTATTGTATTTGCTTGTTTCAGCCGTTATGGTGTTTTGTGGAGACAATGCAAGGAAAATAAAAAGAAGAAAAGGCAAGCGTCAGGGCAAGAGCAAAGAGCTACCTCCCACAATGCTGTAAGAGAATGTTTTTATGCATTACTGAATTATTGGGTGTTAATACAAAGATGTGATGTCTGCACTATGAAGCAAACTTGTTTTATAAGCAAAACACGTTGCACAAACTATTAAAAATACATATTAGTAGTTAGTATATTTGGAAATGCATGCAAAACAAATTGTACGATGCAATGCAATTTATTATTATTATATTTTTTTTCCCTGTAGATCAGTTTTCAATCATCTCGAAAAACAGTTGGTTGCACTCTATCTGAGAGATTTCTCTCCAGTCCAGCAATGCGTGGATAGATTGAATCTTATCATCAGGACATTTGAAGAAGATTTCAGACGTGCTTCTGGAGCCATTACAAATGCATTAAATGCAGAAGTAGCTGGAGGCTTGATGATGGGTTTGGGGTTAGTTTTAGCTCCAGTTCATCAGTGCATTTCTGCTCTTATCACAGGAGCAGGAGTAGTTGTGCTTTCAGGCGCTGCAATCAGTGATAAAATCTGGAACAAGAAGATCATGAGCCTGCAGCCCAAATTAAAACAAGACACTGAAGCTGAACTGAGGAAATTTCAGTGTAAAATCAGCCCTATGATGGACAAGATGAATGAGATCAGCCAGCATGTTCATGAAATATTGAGAGACCTCAGTTACCCAGAGCGTGATGTTGGGTATTTAAATAAATATTTTTCATCTGCCAGTGAAATAGTGCGCTTCATACAGATATATGACATTAGTGTACTGTCTGCTCAGATACAGTCTCAAACGTCATGTTTGATTGGAGTCAGTTTCGTCGGAGTTCTGCCAGTTAGAACGACACTTGATCTGATGTGGATGGAAATAGTTCAGTTACAGAATGTCATGGAAGAAATTACTAAAACAATAGACAGAATAGCAAATCAGCCTGACTAAATATTGTAATTTACATACATTTGCATGTAAGATTACCAACACTGCTTTTACTCTGCATTGCTGATCAAAAGAATTGATGTTTTGGGCAGAATCGTTCAAATGTTATGTTCCCAAATAAGACTTGTAAACTTTAATACAAAGTAAATGTAATGTGAATTACAATGTTATCTTTATCTTTAAAATACCCTGTTTATTGGTATAAATATTAGGAGAACTAAACGGGGGGGAAAAACTACCAAGAAACATAAATGTTTTATATTTGTTGGATTACAAACTTATAAAAGGTTAAATCTAGGTTCCAATGTAATAGTATATAAACTGAAAAAGTTATGTACATTGTGTTTTACATTTTGAGGTAAAGATGATGACATTCTAAGAAGATCAATTCAGGCAGCTCAGGTGTCTGAGACATTAACCTTTTGTCTTTATGCACTTCCTGACCATTGGGCAGGGTCCTAAGTTAAAGGTGCCTTTGTCTCTATGATAATGTGAAGGTATGGGCAATACTGTCAGGCTGATTGAATTAGCACCTATGCATTTGAATGACACTGTTATGCTGATGAGGTCTTATAAACATTATAACTTTGTACAACTTTTATTGTAATTGGTGACACTCAATGACTGGGGAAATTCTGGTAATGGGCTGATTCCTGTACTGCATTTGCATGCTTTTAGATTGTCTCCGCCTCTATGTATCCCTCCCCCTTGAAAGGTATAAACTCTTCTGTGCTGAGGTATAGTCAGACGTGGATGACTGCAGCGACACACAGCGAGTTCTCAATAAAGAGTAACTTCTGCTTGAAAGATATCCCAACGTCTCCTGGTCTCTGCTTCGACGAGGAAAAAGTTTCCTACATATTGTGTGCACATGAACAGTATTTATGATGATCAAACAGTGTTTGCCAAATGGACGACTTTAATAAACTGAAGTTACAACTTTTGATTGGTGCTATTTTCAGTCTAAACACTGTTGCTGGAGCTTCTTAAGTATGAATAAGGTAAGTTTTGTGCTGTTGCACTCATCTGTCTTGTTTTGAGCAAGGATAATTATTCAAAATTTGAAAAGTGTACATTGAGGCCATCTAGTGGTGAAAATGATAAGTAAAAATAAAACTGATATACTGAAACAGGCTAAAGATCTAAAGTCACTCTTGTGTTTCCCAAACATATGTTATTAGATTGCTGCTGGTTTGTAGATTGTGTTCACTCTGTGAGAAAACCTTTTTTAACAGAGTTAAGCCAAATACAGTTTAAATTTTTTTAGCAAAACAAAATAGTAAAAACATGATAGGCCTATAATTCAGCCATAAATTCTCACCATGATAATAGCCACACTCTTGTTTTCCCCTAGTTTATATTTATATATATATATATATATATATATATATATCCCCATGTGTTAAGCTACTCAATCACGTAAAACAGCTTTTGAAATGTAAAATGATTTCACTTTATGATGGAAAACATTGTAAATAAATGAACAAACTAGCAAGAAAAAGACTATTGAGTGCAATCTGTATAAAGTAAAAAAAGGGCTTTTGACATTCTATGTCATGTGTTCAAGAGAGAGCGAGAGAGAGAACTTTTTCCGTAACAAATTAATATTTTGTACAGTTTGGCTGGTAGGCTAGAAATCTTTGTAAAATGATTAAAGAAGGTAAGCTAACATTAAATGTGAGCATATTCATAGGTTTCTATTATATTAATTAGTAGACAGTGACAGAACTGCATGTATGTGTGACAGATAAACATACATTTGAAATTTACAAATAATCAGTATAATGTTATTTATAATCATTTATAGCTAGTATAATTGTGTATTTGTATTGGTTATGTGCTTTAATACACTGTGTACAATATGAAAAGATGTAAAGAGAAAAGAACAGTCACTGTGAAACTGTAAATACAACCATTTCATAAAAATAAAAAAAACATACTACTACAAGGTTTGGCATTTTTAATGAACCATGAAAAATTACAACATATGACAAATGAATAGTACTAACATTTTATTACCATTTAAAGCAAGTACATAACCAGCCAGTGTTCAAAACTATCGCCTTACTTTAGCCCGATTCACAACGGTTAGATTATAATAATATTTTCTAATTTAAGTGGTACGGGTAGGTTTTCACAGGAGATTCGAGCATGGCACTGTGTCATTACGTCACGTCTGTAAACATTTAGTTTAGTTTATTTATTTACAGGGGCAATGCACATTAATAAACATAACTGTAAACGTGCCAGAATTAGCCCAAAAGGCTATTTTTCATCTGTAGACCCTTGACAGAATGTTAAAAGGTCACCCTAAAAACAAAGACAGAGCATCACACATATACACATCATAGAGAGAGAAGATAAAAAAAAAAAAAAATCCACACACAATCAGAAAAATCGCTACTAAAATACAAAATATAAGTGAATTATCTAAAACAAAGTAAACATGAGAGAAAGAGAAAGAGAGAGAGAAAGAGAAAGATGGCAACAGGAGAGAGCAACATAGCCAAGAGCAATTAGTACAAGGAAGTCTATTGTCAAGAATACAATACTAATGTTGACAGTGCTGAGTTGTCAGTAACCATTTTTTAAGATGAGACTGAAAAGAGCCAAAAGTATGTAATCGTCTAATTGTTGATGGGATGGAGTTCCATTCCCTTGCAGCTTTGACTGAAAATACAGACTGACTGAACTTACTTCTTTTGAAACATGAAGTTTTCCCGGCTAGTAGACTATATCACATGTGAGGATCCTGCAGGTGACGGCTCATTTATAGCCTTTTATCACAGCAGCTGGAATAATTAAACATCATTGTGATGGTGGATTGTAATCCAGAAAGGATTATGTGTTTATGAAACATATGTGAATGAAATTAAATTATATTCCAGTTTTAAATGTGCTTCTGATTACAGATAGCCTGGGATTACACAAGATTAGTATTTTAAAGAAAACCAGTTCGAAGGGAGCAACGTTTGCTTTTTGGGTTAAAATAATTTCTTAATATGAAAGTAGAATGGTATGACAATTAGATTTAGGGATGCAACGATACCATTTTTTCAGAACTGATCCAATCCGATGCCGAAAATTCTGAGTGTCTGCCGATACCGATCCGATCCGATACAGCGCAGTTTTTTTTTTAAATCGATGTACAATTTCTATACTTGTGTGTTGACCTGATTGTCACTCTTTTGTGTGTTAAACACAATCTAGATAACTTAATGAAAAATAACAAATGAAAAAATATATATATAATCATAATCTATGATAAAATTCAGATCAGCGAAGACGAGGTGTGTCAGGTCTTCCGGAAGCAGAAACGGAAAAAAAAGCACCAGTCTGTCTGAAATCCTGTGCTGACCAGCTGGCCCCCATCTTCACACAGATCTTCAACAGATCACTGGAGCTGTGTGAAGTCCCTTCCTGCTTCAAACACTCCGCCATCATCCAGAGATATAAACAAACGCACACTTTATCATCATGCATTTCCATCTGTATAATTATTATTTTTTTCAGATGAGATGCGTCTTGCAAAAACACTGAAAGCCATGGATTTGCTCTTCGGCAACAGTTTTCAGCAGGTGCCAGAGACCTGTCTTCTATCCAGGTTTGCTAGTGAGATCAGCAGAGAAGAGGTACTCAAAAACAGATCCATGGCTCCTCTACCACTGACTGAAAGTCCACTGGACCGGTGGAAGTCCCATGAGACAGAACTACCAATCCTTGCTAATGGGTATCTTTGCATTCCTGCCAAACCCTCTCAAAGGGTTTTCAGCACTGCAGGAGACATAGTGTCTTCTCAGTGAAGCAGTTTACGGCCAGATTGTGTTGATCAGTTAATATTTTTTAAATAAATAAATAAAAAACTAAAGTAGATAGTGTTGAAAAGAAGCATGTCATATCCATTTGTTTGTTCAACTCTCTTACTACACTAACTGCCATGTTTTAATTGCACTCTGTCTGGTATTACTGCCAGTTGCACTTGCATTTTGTTGTATTTCCTAAATGTTCAAGAAATGTATGCAATGATAAATATATATATATATATATATATATATACACATACACAGGTGCTGGTCATATAATTAGAATATCATCAAAAAGTTGATTTATTTCACTAATTCCATTCAAAAAGTGAAACTTGTATAATGTATACATTCATTCCACACAGACTGATATATTTCAAGTGTTTATTTCTTTTCATTTTGATGATTATAACTGACAACTAATGAAAACCCCAAATTCAGTATCTCAGAAAATTAGAATATTACTTAAGACCAATACAAAGAAAGGATTTTTAGAAATCTTGGCCAACTGAAAAGTATGAACATGAAAAGTATGAGCATGTACAGCACTCAATACATAGTTGGGGCTCCTTTTGCCTGAATTACTGCAGCAATGCGGCGTGGCATGGAGTCGATCAGTCTGTGGCACTGCTCAGGTGTTATGAGAGCCCAGGTTGCTCTGATAGTGGCCTTCAGCTCTTCTGCATTGTTGGGTCTGGCATATCGCATCTTCCTCTTCACAATACCCCATAGATTTTCTATGGGGTTAAGGTCAGGCGAGTTTGCTGGCCAATTAAGAACAGGGATACCATGGTCCTTAAACCAGGTACTGGTAGCTTTGGCACTGTGTGCAGGTGCCAAGTCCTGTTGGAAAATGAAATCTGCATCTCCATAAAGTTGGTCAGCAGCAGGAAGCATGAAGTGCTCTAAAACTTCCTGGTATACGGCTGTGTTGACCTTGGACCTCAGAAAACACAGTGGACCAACACCAGCAGATGACATGGCACCCCAAACCATCACTGACTGTGGAAACTTTACACTGGACCTCAAGCAACGTGGATTCTGTGCCTCTCCTCTCTTCCTCCAGACTCTGGGACCCTGATTTCCAAAGGAAATGCAAAATTTACTTTCATCAGAGAACATAACTTTGGACCACTCAGCAGCAGTCCAGTCCTTTTTGTCTTTAGCCCAGGCGAGACGCTTCTGATGCTGTCTGATGTTCAAAAGTGGCTTGACATGGACCCTGAAACCCATGTCTTGCATACGTCTGTGCGTAGTGGTTCTTGAAGCACTGACTCCAGCTGCAGTCCACTCTTTGTGAATCTCCCCCACATTTTTGAATGGGTTTTGTTTCACAATCCTCTCCAGGGTGCGGTTACCCCTATTGCTTGTACACTTTTTTCTACCACATCTTTTCCTTCCCTTCGCCTCTCTATTAATGTGCTTGGACACAGAGCTCTGTGAACAGCCAGCCTCTTTTGCAATAACCTTTTGTGTCTTGCCCTCCTTGTGCAAGGTGTCAATGGTCGTCTTTTGGACAACTGTCAAGTCAGCAGTCTTCCCCATGATTGTGTAGCCTACAGAACTAGACTGAGAGACCATTTAAAGGCCTTTGCAGGTGTTTTGAGTTAATTAGCTGATTAGAGTGTGGCACCAGGTGTCTTCAATATTGAACCTTTTCACAATATTCTAATTTTCTGAGATACTGAATTTGGGGTTTTCATTAGTTGTCACTTATAATCATCAAAATTAAAAGAAATAAACACTTGAAATATGTCAGTCTGTGTGGAATGAATGCATACATTATACAAGTTTCACTTTTTGAATGGAATTAGTGAAATAAATCAACTTTTTGATGATATTCTAATTATATGACCAGCACCTGTACCTGTATATGTATATGTATATGTGTGTGTGTATATATATATATATATATATATATATATATATATATATATATATATATATGTATATATATATACACACACACACACACAGTGGGTACGGAAAGTATTCAGACCCCCTTAAATTTTTCACTCTTTGTTATATTGCAGCCATTTGCTAAAATCATTTAAGTTCATTTTTTTCCTCATTAATGTACACACAGCACCCCATATTGACAGAAAAACACAGAATTGTTGACATTTTTGCAGATTTATTAAAAAAGAAAAACTGAAATATCACATGGTCCTAAGTGTTCAGACCCTTTGCTGTGACACTCATATATATAACTCAGGTGATGTCCATTTCTTCTGATCATCCTTGAGATGGTTCTACACCTTCATTTGAGTCCAGCTGTGTTTGATTATACTGATTGGACTTGATTAGGAAAGCCACACACCTGTCTATATAAGACCTTACAGCTCACAGTGCATGTCAGAGCAAATGAGAATCATGAGGTCAAAGGAACTGCCTGAAGAGCTCAGAGACAGAATTGTGGCAAGGCACAGATCTGGCCAAGGTTACAAAAAAAATTCTGCTGCACTTAAGGTTCCTAAGAGCACAGTGGCCTCCATAATCCTTAAATGGAAGACGTTTGGGACGACCAGAACCCTTCCTAGAGCTGGCCGTCCGGCCAAACTGAGCTATCGGGGAGAAGAGCCTTGGTGAGAGAGGTAAAGAAGAACCCAAAGATCACTGTGGCTGAGCTCCAGAGATGCATTCGGGAGATGGGAGAAAGTTGTAGAAAGTCAACCATCACTGCAGCCCTCCACCAGTCGGGGCTTTATGGCAGAGTGGCCCGACGGAAGCCTCTCCTCAGTGCAAGACACATGAAAGCCCGCATGGAGTTTGCTAAAAAACACCTGAAGTATTCTCTGGTCTGATGAGACCAAGATAGAACTTTTTGGCCTTAATTCTAAGCGGTATGTGTGGAGAAAACCAGGCACTGCTCATCACCTGTCCAATACAGTCCCAACAGTGAAGCATGGTGGTGGCAGCATCATGCTGTGGGGGTGTTTTTCAGCTGCAGGGACAGGACGACTGGTTGCAATCGAGGGAAAGATGAATGCGGCCAAGTACAGGGATATCCTGGACGAAAACCTTCTCCAGAGTGCTCAGGACCTCAGACTGGGCCGAAGGTTTACCTTCCAACAAGACAATGACCCTAAGCACACAGCTAAAATAACGAAGGAGTGGCTTCACAACAGCTCCGTGACTGTTCTTGAATGGCCCAGCCAGAGCCCTGACTTAAACCCAATTGAGCATCTCTGGAGAGACCTAAAAATGGCTGTCCACCAACGTTTACCATCCAACCTGACAGAACTGGAGAGGATCTGCAAGGAGGAATGGCAGAGGATCCCCAAATCCAGGTGTGAAAAACTTGTTGCATCTTTCCCAAAAAGACTCATGGCTGTATTAAATCAAAAGGGTGCTTCTACTAAATACTGAGCAAAGGGTCTGAATACTTAGGACCATGTGATATTTCAGTTTTTCTTTTTTAATAAATCTACAAAAATGTCAACAATTGTGTTTTTCTGTCAATATGGGGTGATGTGTGTACATTAATGAGGAAAAAAAATGAACAAATGATTTTAGCAAATGGCTGCAATATAACAGAGTGAAAAATTTAAGGGGGTCTGAATACTTTCCGTACCCACTGTATATATATTTATATAAATAAATAACTTATGGTGCATTGAATATATAGTATTTTTTCTTGCTTAAAATACATTAAGGTAAAGTCCTATGAAGTTAAACTGATCTGGATCAAGTTGCTGCAAAAGCATTGAACTGAATGTTGATGAATTTCCCAAAAACTAAATTTATTTGCTCACATGCAGATGCCTAAAATATACAGAAATTAATCGTTATAGTGGAATCGAATGAAATTGCATTGTGAATCGAATAAAATTGAATCGTTCTGAATTTGCCAAAATTGTTCTTGAATCGAATCGAAGACATATGAATCGTGAATGAAATAGATTCGCTGTCTACCCAAAGATTCACAACCCTACTAAACATGCATGCACACTTTCAAACGTGCTATACTTTTCAATTAAAATTGACTTAATATTACTAGGTTTATGTGCAATGACTATAAAGCTTATTATTATAAAAGTAAACACAATAAAATGTAAATCTTTCCACTCAAGTCATTTATTACATGAATTAAATGTGCATGTATGTAAAATTTTACATAGGAAATTCTAGTTCTCATTGAAATTTAATATTACAATGTAAAAATTATGAAGGTCAATTTAACATTTTTTACTACAAAAAGTATTTTTTTTTCCAGTGTAGATAATTATTTTTATTATTTCCCAACTAAATAAAAATGCAAAGAAATCCATTGCTTGATTAATATAAAATACAATATACACAAAACAACAACATCTACTTCGGTTGATCAATAATACAGCAAAAAAAAAAAAAACAGTAGTTTTACTTCTGGATTTCTGAACAAAGTATCGATTTACTTTAACAAAAAAAAGTTGAAATCATTCAATGCAATGTGATGTTGCTCGCTAGTTATGTTGTCCTCTGTCAGCTGGATCCAATAACAAGTTGTGTCTCAGCAGTTCATACTTTAATTTTGTCAGATTGAATTCAAATTATTTAATATTCTTTCTGCTATTTGGTTGTCACTCCTGGTGCATATCTGATTGTTACAGGTGTTTGGTGATGGAGTTACAGGTGGTGTAACAGTGCTGCCTCCAGCATTACCAATGCAGTCAAACAAAAATCTCTCTGTGACAGTCTTTAAACAAATTCAGAAGAACTATAAGCAAATGTGATCCCATAATGAGCAGAAACAATGAGAACTGTACAAGAATGAATATGCTGTTTATACTTCTTTTATCTTTTAAAAAAGCCACAATTTTAAAGGATTTTTCAGTATTGCAATTTTTAAAAGACAATTTTTTTTTTAGAGGTAAGTGGTTGCAAAACTTATTTTAGATACATTCAAATAATAATAATAAAAAAAATTGAAAGTTAGTGAACTAAATTTATTTAAATGTACCTAATATAAATTGATTTCAACCACTTACCTTAAAAAAAGTAAATTCAATGAATTATTATTATTATTTTTTAGTGTAATAAGAACATTTCGTTGTTAGTTAAATGTTATTTTGCCCTGGTTTAAGTGATTGGTCCTCTAGGGACTTTTATTTTGATGGTGATAATGCTGATAAGTGTGATTTGCTTGAAAAAGAAAGAAGTTTATTTTGAAGAGCGGTTGAAGCAGAAGACGATCGCAGATGAACGAATCACAGAGTAACGGAGGTAAATAAGAAATCAAAACAGCGGAAATGTGAGATTAGGACATACAGTTTTTGTAGAACATGTTTGTATTTTCCTCACTGGATGATTTATTTGGGTAGAGTCTGTGTACAGTTGGAACTGATACAGTATTGAGGAACATCCTCTTCTATTGTGTTAATAAAGGACACGCTTCTCTAAAACAAGGATTTCAACATTGAAGAGCTTCATTTAGCCTCGTTTATGACTTTAAAACTGAACTTTGATGTGTGTGATCTTTAGTCTGTGCTCTAAACATTGACTTATTTTATAATGCAGTTTATGAAAATGTGTGCTGGTTATAGCTGATAGAAGAAGTGCTGCTATGGTTGGAAGAGATAAAGAGGCTGTATATCTCATAGCTTTAAGGATGAATGTTTTAATTGTACTCTGGCATGGGTACAACTGGAACATATTTACTCGTACTATGTGTGGAAATATGAACTATTTATGTGTTATTGATCATAATTTCTTTTTGAGACAAATAAATCTCACATGACAGGATTGCATGTTTTAATGACTTTGTATATTAATGTAAAAAGTGTACACTAGCGGGTTGAGAAGGGCACAAAGTATATTTATGATTTTATATTTTGTGTATCTTGGTATTTGTTAATACGGTGTTTAGTTTGATTTATGATTTAAGTTATGCTAGTTTTAATTTGTAATGTTGTTGTTCTACAGGCAGATGTTGTTGCTTTTTTTTTGTATAAATTTCTCTTCCAAAATGCCAATATTATTGTATTTGCTTGTTTCAGCCGTTATGGTGTTTTGTGGAGACAATGCAAGGAAAATAAAAAGAAGAAAAGGCAAGCGTCAGGGCAAGAGCAAAGAGCTACCTCCCACAATGCTGTAAGAGAATGTTTTTATGCATTACTCACTTAAATCTGAATTATTGGGTGTTAATACAAAGATGTGATGTCTGCACTATGAAGCAAACTTGTTTTATAAGCAAAACACATGTTGCACAAACTATTAAAAATACATATTAGTAGTTAGTATATTTGGAAATGCATGCAAAACAAATTGTACGATGCAATGCAATTTATTATTATTATTTTTTCCCTGTAGATCAGTTTTCAATCATCTCGAAAAACAGTTGGTTGCACTCTATCTGAGAGATTTCTCTCCAGTCCAGCAATGCGTGGATAGATTGAATCTTATCATCAGGATATTTGAAGAAGATTTCAGACGTGCTTCTGGAGCCATTACAAATACATTAAATGCAGAAGTAGCTGGAGGCTTGATGATGGGTTTGGGGTTAGTTTTAGCTCCAGTTCATCAGTGCATTTCTGCTCTTATCACAGGAGCAGGAGTAGTTGTGCTTTCAGGCGCTGCAATCAGTGATAAAATCTGGAACAAGAAGATCATGAGCCTGCAGCCCAAATTAAAACAAGACACTGAAGCTGAACTGAGGAAATTTCAGTGTAAAATCAGCCCTATGATGGACAAGATGAATGAGATCAGCCAGCATGTTCATGAAATATTGAGAGACCTCAGTTACCCAGAGCGTGATGTTGGGTATTTAAATAAATATTTTTCATCTGCCAGTGAAATAGTGCGCTTCATACAGATATATGACATTAGTGTACTGTCTGCACAGATACAGTCTCAAACGTCATGTTTGATTGGAGTCAGTTTCGTCGGAGTTCTGCCAGTTAGAACGACACTTGATCTGATGTGGATGGAAATAGTTCAGTTACAGAATGTCATGGAAGAAATTACTAAAACAATAGACAGAATAGCAAATCAGCCTGACTAAATATTGTAATTTACATACATTTGCATGTAAGATTACCAACACTGCTTTTACTCTGCATTGCTGATCAAAAGAATTGATGTTTTGGGCAGAATCGTTCAAATGTTATGTTCCCAAATAAGACTTGTACACTTTAATACAAAGTAAATGTAATGTGAATTACAATGTTATCTTTATCTTTAAAATACCCTGTTTATTGGGATAAATATTAGGAGAACTAAACAGGGGAAAAACTACCAAGAAACAAATGTTTTATATTTGTTGGATTACAAACTTATAAAATGTTAAATCTAGGTTCCAATGTAATAGTATATAAACTGAAAAAGTTATGTACATTGTGTTTTACATTTTGAGGTAAAGATGATGACATTCTAAGAAGATCAATTCAGGCAGCTCAGGTGTCTGAGACATTAACCTTTTGTCTTTATGCACTTCCTGACCATTGGGCAGGGTCCTAAGTTAAAGGTGCCTTTGTCTCTATGATAATGTGAAGGTATGGGCAATACTGTCAGGCTGATTGAATTAGCACCTATGCATTTGAATGACACTGTTATGCTGATGAGGTCTTATAAACATTATAACTTTGTACAACTTGTATTGTAATTGGTGACACTCAATGACTGGGGAAATTCTGGTAATGGGCTGATTCCTGTACTGCATTTGCATGCTTTTAGATTGTCTCCGCCTCTATGTATCCCTCCCCCTTGAAAGGTATAAACTCTTCTGTGCTGAGGTATAGTCAGACTTGGATGACTGCAGCGACACACAGCGAGTTCTCAATAAAGAGTAACTTCTGCTTGAAAGATATCCCAACGTCTCCTGGTCTCTGCTTCGACGAGGAAAAAGTTTCCTACATATTGTGTGCACATGAACAGTATTTATGATGATCAAACAGTGTTTGCCAATTGGACGACTTTAATAAACTGAAGGTGTTACAACTTTTGATTGGTGCTATTTTCAGTCTAAACACTGTTGCTGGAGCTTCTTAAGTATGAATAAGGTAAGTTTTGTGCTGTTGCTCTCATCTGTCTTGTTTTGAGCAAGGATAATTATTCAAAATTTGAAAAGTGTACATTGAGGCCATCTAGTGGTGAAAATGATAAACTGATATACTGAAACACAGGCTAAAGATCTAAAGTCACTGTTGTGTTTCCCAAACATATGTTATTAGATTGCTGCTGGTTTGTAGATTGTGTTCAATCTGTGAGAAAACCTTTTTTAACAGAGTTAAGCCAAATACAGTTTTAAAAATTTTAGCAAAACAAAATAGTAAAAATATGAATATGCCTATAATTCAGCCATAAATTCTCACCATGATAATAGCCACACTCTTGTTTTCCCCTAGTTTTTATTTTTAAATAAATAAATATATATCCCCATGTGTTAAGCTACTCAATCACGTAAAACAGCTTTTGAAATGTAAAATGATTTCACTTTATGATGGAAAACATTGTAAATAAATGAACAAACTAGCAAAAAAAAGACTATATTGAGTGCAATCTGTATAAAGTAAAAAAAAGGGCTTTTGACATTCTATGTCATGTGTTCAAGAGAGAGAGCGAGAGAGAGAACTTTTTCCGTAGCAAATTAATATTTTGTACAGTTTGGCTGGTAGGCTAGAAATCTTTGTAAAATGATTAAAGGTAAGCTAACATTAAATGTGAGCATATTAATAGGTTTCTATTATATTAATTAGTAGACAGTGACAGAACTGCATGTAATGTGTGACAGATATTTGAAATTTACAAATAATCAGTATAATGTTATTTATAATCATTTATAGCTAGTATAATTGTGTATTTGTATTGGTTATGTGCTTTAATACACTGTGTACAATATGAAAAGATGTAAAGAGAAAAGAACAGTCACTGTGAAACTGAAAATACAACCATTTCATAAAAAAACAACAAAAAAAAAAACATACTACTACAAGGTTTGGCATTTTTAATGAACCATGAAAAATTACAACATGACAAATGAAAAGTACTGCTTTTAATAGTACTAAGATTGTATTACTATTTAAAGCTGCAGTCTTTGAGCAAGTACATAACCAGCCAGTGTTCAAAACTATCGCCTTACTTTAGCCCGATTCACAACGGTTAGATTATAATAATGTTTTCTTATTTGAGTGGTACGGGTAGGTTTTCACAGGAGATTCGAGCATGGCACTGCATCATTACGTCACGTCTGTAAACACACAGAAGTTTTCCTGGCTAGTACACTATATCACATGTGAGGATCCTGCAGGTGACGGCTCATTTATAGCCTTTTATCACAGCAGCTGGAATAATTAAACATCATTTTGATGGTGGATTGTAATCCAGAAAGGATTATGTGTTTATGAAACGTGAATGAAATTAAATTATATTCCAGTTTTAAATGTGCTTCTGATTACAGATAGCCGGGGATTACACAAGATTAGTATTTTAAAGAAAACCAGTTCGAAGGGAGCAAAGTTTGCTTTTTGGGTTAAAATAATTTCTTAATATTAAAGTAGAATGGTATGACAATTAGATTTATGGATGCAACGATGCCATTTTTTCAGAACTGATCCAATCCGATGCCGAAAATTCTGAGTGTCTGCCGATACCGATCCGATCCGATACAGCGCAGTTTTTTTTTTTAAATCGATGTACAATTTCTATACTTTTGTAGAATTTCTATACTTCTGTTTGTTGACCTGATTGTCACTCTTTTGTGTGTTAAACACAATCTAGATAACTTCATTTTAATGAAAAACAACAAATGAAAAAAACAAAACAATTATATATATATATATATATATATATATATATATATATAAAATCATAATCTATGATAAAATTCAGATCAGCGAAGACGAGGTGTGCCAGATCTTCCGGAATCAGAAAAGGAAAAAAGCACCAGTCTGTCTGAAATCCTGTGCTGACCAGCTGGCCCCCATCTTCACACAGATCTTCAACAGATCACTGGAGCTGTGTGAAGTCCCTTCCTGCTTCAAACACTCCGCCATCATCCCCGAGATATAAACAAACGCATACTTTATCATCATGCATTTCCATCTGTATATATATATATATATATATATATATATTTTCAGATGAGATGTGTCCTGCAAAAAAAACTGAAAGCCATGGATTTGCTCTTCGGCGACAGTTTTCAGCAGGTGCCAGAGACCTGTCTTCTATCCAGGTTTGCTAGTGAGATCAGCAGAGAAGAGGTCCTCAAATACAGATCCATGGCTCCTCTACCACTGACTGAAAGTCCACTGGACCGGTGGAAGTCCCATGAGACAGACCCATTTGCAAGGATTGGTAGTTATCTTTGCATTCCTGCCAAACCCTCTCAAAGGGTTTTCAGCACTGCAGGAGACATAGTGTCTTCTCAGAGAAGCAGTTTACGGCCAGATTGTGTTGATCAGTTAATATTTTTGAAAATAAAATTTAAATAAAAAACTAAAGTAGATAGTGTTGAAAAGAAGCATGTCATATCCATTTGTTTGTTCAACTCTCTTACTACACCAACTGCCATGTTTTAATTGCACTGTCTGGTATTACTGCCAGTTGCACTTGCATTTTGTTGTATTTCCTAAATGTTCAAGAAATGTATGCAATGTTAAATAAATATATATATACATTAAGGTAAAGTCCTATGAAGTTAAACTGATCTGGATCAAGTTGCTGCAAAAGCATTGAACTGAATGTTGATGAATTTCCCAAAAACTAAATTTATTTGCTCACATGCAGATGCCTAAAATATACAGAAATTAATCGTTATAGTCGAATCGAATAAAATTGAATCGTTCTGAATTTGCCAAAATTGTTCTTGAATCGAATCGAAGACATATGAATCGTGAATGAAATAGATTCGCTGTCTACCCAAAGATTCACAACCCTACTAAACATGCATGCACACTTTCAAACGTGCTATACTTTTCAATTAAAATTGACTTAATATTACTAGGTTTATGTGCAATGACTATAAAGCTTATTATAAAATTAAACACAATAAAATATAAATATTTCCACTCAAGTCATTTATTACATGAATTAAATGTGCATGTATGTAAAATTTTACTTAGGAAATTCTAGTTCTCATTGAAATTTAATATTACAATGTAAAAATTATGAAGGTCAATTTAACATTTTTTACTACAGAAAGTTTTTTTTTTTTCCAGTGTAGATAGATAATTATTTTTATTATTTAAATAAATAAAAATGCAAAGAAATCCATTGCTTGATTAATATAAAACACAATATACACAAAACAACAACAACATCTACTTCGGTTGATCAATAATACAGCAAAAAAAAAAAAAAACAGTAGTTTTACTTCTGGATTTCTGAACAAAGTATCGATTTACTTTAACAAAAAAAAAAAAAAAAGTTGAAATCATTCAATGCAATGTGATGTTGCTCGCTAGTTATGTTGTCCTCTGTCAGCTGGATCCAATAACAAGTTGTGTCTCAGCAGTTCATACTTTAATTTTGTCAGATTGAATTCAAATTATTTAATATTCTTTCTGCTATTTGGTTGATTCCTTTCACTCTATTTTTCATCTCGCAAATACCTTTCTGCATATTTATTAATTTTTCTGCTGTCTCCTTAAACTTTCTTTTATTTATGCGTTCACGTGTGGTCTTTGCAGGTTTGTCACGTTGCCTCTTGTTGTCTTCGATGATCTCTTTAAGGATATCAGGCACAGAACTAACTTTGGTGATAATTTCTGAAAGCATTCCAGACAAATGCACAATTTCAAACATCCAGTCATCTGCTTTAGTCCTGTCATGTTCCTGAAAGAGATGTTCACTTAATGCCTGGGCTGTGTGGTCTGACAGCAAAGGGTCTCTCAGTATTTCCTCAATACATTGACAGATTTTTTCCATTATGTCAATAGTAGGACTAATTTTATCTTGAATTCCCTTAAGTTCTTCTTCAATGGATCGTTTTAAGTTCTTCTTCTGCAGTGTTTTTCTATATCGCCCCAAAGCAAATCTAAATCCACCAAATACAGCCAAACCTGCTCCTGCTCCAGCAATCATGGCAGAAACATCTTCATCAAATACAAATAAAGCCAATCCAGCAAACATGACAGCCACTCCAAATCCTCCCACACTTGTTCCTGCTCTAGAGGAACAAGCAGCACGTATGTAAACCTCTTTAAACTCATTGACGAGATCCCTCATTTTCTCTATACGCTTGTTGCATTCAGGAGAAATGTCCATGTGAAGTCTGTTCAGTCTATTCACTTCCTCTCTGAGATAAAGGACATCAGATCTAAAAGAAAAACACAACAGAAACATCAGGGATGTTTTGGTACATTTATGTGTGTTATAGCTGATATTTATAGATTAAACACTTTCTTTAGTTCAATACTTCATGCTCCATATACAGTATGATGACAGGTTTTTATCAATCCTCTGCTTCAAGTAAAAACCCATAACAATCAAACAATGTATTAACACAACAATCTCTCACGACATGCTAACTGGTTCCTCCATGCTTCCACGCCGATGGTGAAGTCTGGGTGAAGTCATTGTTTCTGTGATTAAACAACACAAGTGTTAATTATCATGCATCATGTCAGGACCAGCTAGGAAGAAAGTATTATTAAACTAACTGTGCTGACACTATCACATAAGAACACAGAACTTGAGCTGATTTGAGCAGCATAACATTGTATTCAGAAAAACTGAAGTTGCTTGATGAACTTTGCAACACTGACAATTATTTTCCTATTTCCTGAAGCTTCTTTGAAGCAGTTAGTATGTCTTAGTTTGTCCGCAAGGTGTCAATAACAACAACAACGTCCTACCAAGATAATGCATGGCCAAAATGTTTGATACTTGCATTGCAAAGCCATTATCATTAAAGAGTAATTTGCTTATGCATTTGTATTATACTTAGTACATAGTAATGTATCAGGGATAAGGAAGCATTCACATAAGCTAAACCTCATGACTTAAGATTTGAAGTTAACTCTCCACCTCTGTTACAAGTGGATCAAGGAAGACAGTCAGATAAAATAAAGTGTGATACTTTTGCTAATTTTGTTTAAACTGTATATTTAACAGAAGGGAAAAAAAACTCAGTGTAAACAATGTTATTCAGAAGCCTAGTTATACTTTAAATGTGCAGTAGGGCTAGTTGTTTTTCTTAATCAAGAATAGTACTAGGCTACTCACATTTCAGTAAGAAAACATCCCTAGAATTCATGTGGATGGCATTAGTTTCACATTTTTCCTCATTTCATCATTTTCAGGAGCACAAGCCTCCCTGATAGCTATGGAGAGAATAAGATGTCTGTAGGAGAAGTCGTTGTACAAACAGGCTACTGTAAAATGAAGAGGGCAGGTCTGTCCTGCTGAAGTAAAAGTCAGGAGAAGAGCAGGAAAACACGAGGCACTGGTAATCCTGAGTCTTTTATGAATACTTCGCACAAGCACACTGTTCACATGCATGCCAAAGAGCGGATATAAAACGGAAAGAAACACTCTGATAAACGTTATAATAATCAGTGGTAGAGCGGCCATGCCCCGCTCTCGCGCAGTCTTTCTCTGTTTCGTCTGCGCGTGCGCGCTCACAAAAGGGCAGCAACGTACAAGTCATCATCATAATGGCACATCGACATCAACATCAAGAACAGCATTTAACAGGTTGCAAGGTACATTTCAGGGCCGGCCCGTGGCATAGGCGACATAGGCACTAGGCAGTTGCCTAGGGCGCAAAATGACTGGGGGACTTTTTTTTTTTTTCTTTCTCGGAAGAGCGCCCTCTTGTGACCATCGTGTGCTCCAACACCCATATATTAAGCAAAATGACAGTTAACAATTTTAGTATTGATCGAACTGATTAAAATAATGTTATAATAAAATATATAATTGACAAACGAAAAATAATAAGATTTGACAACATGTCATGTTGGACAAATTTAAACACTTTCCGCATCATGACGTAATTATAACTACATATTAATTATTAATTATGCATGGCGCACATAGTTTTGCCATTTATGTGCTCTGAAAGTATCATTTCTAAAAAATGAGTGAAAAAAGAAAATGATCAGAGGCACAAGGCAGGAAGCGACGCAAAGAAGAGAAACAGAAAAAAAGAGCAATATAGAGGTAAGAATCATTAGCCCATGATGTTTGTTGTATTTTGAAAAAGCCTTTTTAGAACATCTTAACCAGCAACAATGAGGAACATTTTTGCTTGAGTTAACTGCTTATTTAATTTTACTTTACAGAAGCTTAATTTTTTTTTTAAAGAAAATAATGTTGTTTTAATTTGTTACATTATTGCTTACTTTTAATTCACCAAAAAGTGCACTAAATGTCTTTTGAAAAAGACCATGACTAGGACTATAATCTAGCATTCATGAATTAAAATGATTTAAGTTTAAGTATGCCATTTTCCACTGTATGCACAAAATGGAAATTAAATGGGTATGCTAATTAAATGAACTACCAGCTTGCTGGCTAACATCTACAAATAGACTACAATATTTAGTCTTTGTCGCCTTAGTTGTCTGTTAGACTATTTTAGACATTCCATATTTTTCATATTTCTCTTTGTAATAAGTACTTGTTACTGTAGGCATAGTTGTGGGTTGCATTTCTCTGTTTGGGAGTATAGCTCATGTCTGATCTCTTCAATAATTTAACAGATTCAATCAGAAAATACCCACAAGGGGCTTCAACATCTCCATCTCCATAATTTGCTCCCAGTGACCAAAGTGATCCAGCCCTTTCAACCACTTCATCTCAACTTCATACTTTGTCTACCTCAACTTTGACTGCTACTGAAGGAGCACCTCAGCAGCTCACCTACCACCACTGAGCCACTAACTGCTGCTGAGAGGTCCCCAAGTTCTACCTCTTCCCCTTGTGAATCTCTCTCTGTTACTGAGTCAAATAGCCCACCACCTCTGGATCCTGCAGACTGGCCTGCCCTGTCTGATAACGTAAGGACTGAATTAGTCACCCGAGGACCTTATCAGATCGAGAGGGATTTCATTTTTCCTAAAAGAGAGGATGGACGAAGTTGCCATTATCATTACTTTTATTCTGTTTTAATCAATGGTGAGAAGATAAAAAGGAGCTGGCTTGTCTATTCTAGGGGGGAAAAATAGTTTGTATTGCTTCTGTTGCAAACTCTTCTCACAGAAGGACTTCAAGCTGATTTCTGAAGGACCGAATGATTGGAAGAATGCCACCCAGGTTTTGAAATCTCATGAAAATAGCCCAGAACATCAGCAAAACACGAAGGCATGGAAAGAACTGGAGATTCGCCTTGAAAAGTACCAGACAATTGCCAGCCAGTCAATGGCACTTACTGATACAGAGAGAAAGAGGTGGCGTGAAGTAGTGAAGTGAATAGTGGCAGTAATCCAGTCCCTAGCTGAGAGAAACATGGCTCTGAGAGGGTCCACAGACTCACTTTTCCACCCCAATAAAGGTAACTTCCTGAAAGAAGTGGAGCTTATGGCCAAATTTGATCCTGTCTTAAAGCAACATCTAGACAGGGTACAGAGTGGAGCAGGGAACATGACAACATACCTGGGAAAAACCATACAAAATGAGCTGATAAGTGCTATCAGTGGAAAGATCATGGATGCAATTGTAAGTGACATCAAACTCTGCTTGAAGGCTTGAAGACCTGAACATACCTTTTTAGGACTGCAGGGGCAGTCCTATGACAACGGGGGCAAACATGAAAGGCAAAAGGAAAGGTGTCCAGGCTAGACTGCTGGCAATAAACCCCAGAACATTGTATGTGCCATGTGCAGCACACACCTTGAGCTTGGTAGTGGCTGATGCTGCATGAAGCTCCAAAGACGCAACTAGCTATTTTGGTTACCTGCAGAAGATATTCACCCTGTTCTCATCTTCCACCAACAGATGGGGTGTCTTGAAAAACCACGTCAAGATCACGCTAAAATCATGGTCAGAGACCTGGTGGGAGAGCCGTGTTAACCGCGTAGAAGCAATTAGATACCAGACCTCGCAGGCAAGAGAAGCACTACTCAAGGTAAAAGAAAAATCAGCTGGTCCTGCCTTAAAAATTAAGGCTCAGTCTTTAGCAGAGGAAATTGGATCCTTTCGTTTTTGTATCTGCTCAATTGTCTGGTATGACATACTCAACAGAATTGAAAACGTCAGTAAGCTGATGCAGTCAGTTTCCATGCAACTGGACATGGCAGTGGACCTGCTTGGCAAAACAAAAACTTTCCTGACCCAGTATTGAGGTAATGGCTTTGCTTCAGCTCAAGCTTTAGCGAGAGAGAGAGAGAGAGATGTGTGAAGACATGAATGTGGAGGCTGTTCTCAAGGAGAAAAGGCTGAGATCAACGCGTAAACAGTTCTCATATGAATGTCCAGATGAGCCCATCAGTGACGCACTGAAGAGGATGGAGAATTATTTTTTTAATGTGGTGGTGGATGTGGCCATTGTCTCACTGGAGAAGAGGTTCAAGACCATGGGAGAGGTGAAGGAGAAGTTTATTGTACTTGTCAACTTCCCTAAGATGACAAATGAAGAACTAGTACAGCAGTGTGAAACACTTAGCACAACTTTAAGTAATGGTGAACAGTCAAACATAGATGGAAAACAACTCCTCCTGGAAATGAGAAGTTTCCCAGACTTACCATCAACCAACATGACCACCATGGAGATTCTTCAATATCTGCATGACAAGCGACTGCAAGAAATCTTTCCAAACATGTGGGTGGCACTGAAGATATGACTATCCCAGTGAGATGTGGCAGCTGCAGATAGGAGCTTTTCAAAGCTCAAGCGGATTAAAACCTACTTGGTCTACCATGGCCCAAGAGCGACTCAGTGGACTTGCTGTCATCAGCATCAATAATGATGTTTCTCAGAATTTGTCATTTGATGCAGTCATTGATGACTTTGCTGCAAAGAAATCCAGGCGTGTTCAGTTTTGAAACTGTTCTTTAATTCTGAAAATAGTTTTTTTGCACTTTTTTGCTGATTTGCACTTTAATTTCTGATTAAATTTTTGTGTGACCCTTCAGGTGACAAAGTCAAATTTGTTTATTTATCACAACTTATTTACTACTTATGTTAATACTTATCAGTATGTTATGTTATGCTATATTATATTATATTATATTAAAGATTGAAAAATCTGCATTGTCTTTTTTTTTTTTTTGTGGTGGGTCGGCAGTGGGGGCCTGGGCCGGGCCGGCCCTGGTACATTTGATAGGACACAGACAATCAGTCAAGTTCAAAGTCTGCAAGCATGTTACAGATCATTCGTCTACCCTTCCCTTCAATTATATTTTTTATATAGCCTAATATTTCATACAAATCAGTCAAATACTTATTTCACTGTTTGTTATACATACAATATTATTCAATATGATTGATCAGATAGATAGATAGGGGAGCAGTTGGGGGCTTAGTGCTTTGCTCAAATGTTTCACCTCAGTCATGGTATTGAAGTCATTCATTCCCCCACCAACAATCCCTGCCAAACCTGAGACTCAAACCCACAACCTTCAGGTTACAAGTCCAACTCTCTATCCATTATGCCACGACTGTACTCACTTGATTATAAAATACACTTTGAACTAATTTACCATGCTAAACACGGTTATTTATTTTTTTTCATTATTTTTAAGGAAGATTTTGTTTTCCTTTTGGTTTATTTCATTCAAGCCACCTGGGAATTATTGTTCACTGTAACCTTGACAACTTTTATCTGCCGAACGAGTAAAATGGCATGCATCAGCAATCTTTGCCCATCTCATCATTTCAGGAACATGAACTAACAAGCTGTTACGCTGCTAGGAGTTTATGCAACCGAGAATGTAAAAGGCTGCAGTGAAAAGTGAAATGTGTTCAGACAGACTCGAGAAAATATCCCAAGAGGCTCCTGTGTGTGTGTATATATATTATATATATATATATATATATATATATATATACAAAAAAAAATTGTATATACAAGTAACTTCTCATAGTCAGAAGAAATGTATACTCATACTCAAAATTAAATGCAGCCAAACAACCAGACAAGTAAACACGGTCTGATGTGAAAAGATCCAATATAATGAACTGAGAATGACCATAATGCACGCGTTGCCTCAGCAACACGCGAGCCACTCAGTATAAAAAAAAAACAATATCAATCTCCTCGGAGAAAGATAGCTGCAGCAGCGCGCTCTCACACAAAGGGGGAAGAACCGCAGCGCGAGAGAGCGCTAGATCTGGGGAATGCAGGTGGAGATAGGGCGAGCCCGTCTCCAACCCGTCCGCCTGATCCATGTGCGATCCCCGCGATCTCAATCACCGCCGTTCCTCAGCAGCAGCGGGACCAGAACCGCGAGACCACAGGCACGGAGGAGCGTGACCAGCGGGAGCGGCGTGGAAAGCACAATCAGCCCCTCTCTTTTTTTCCAAGAGCTGACTGCACGAGCTCCGCAGACATGCTGCTCATAATGATATTCGTGAACAACATGCTTATGCAAACAATATGCTTGTGCAACTGTTTATCCATCTGCGATTCCCACGAGCGCAGCCACTGCTCTGCCTCGGCGAAAGCGGGGCCGGCACCGCGAGAAACGCTGGTGAAGTCTCCCTCCTCAAAGAGCGCCTTCGGGGAGCGAAGCGTACGCAGTGGACGCTGCTCACAATACGGGCAGTCGGCCCCCTGGAGAGCCGACTCTGCGTACTTCGCTCCCAAGCAGACCACGCACAAACTGTGTATCCCTGCTCGAAATGTAGTTCGTGAGCAGGGAGACACACACAATCTGTAACATGAACTCCTTTCGCCCTTATGTTTTGTCTTTGCCTCGGCTTTAGACATACCGGAGCTTTATATGTTGCTGGACTTGTAACGTGACAAACAACATTAAATAAGACTCACAGAACATAGATCGTGACTGACACACACAGAGAGCTTTGCTGAAGCCGGCTGCACCTCACGTGCTTTTAAGCTTCCTGGACATGACGTCACCCGCACCTCGCCATCAATTGGACTGATTACACATATGATTCAGAGCTTGATATCTCTGAAGGTGTTCCCCGAGCGTTTTCGACGCAGCTCGAGTTCCTGAAGAGGAACTGGATAACTTATGTTCTGCTGACATCAAAACTTGTTTACATGAATAGACAGACCTAAAGTGCATCATCATTTTTGAGTAAAATTGTCTTTTCGTGTAATATTTTTTATTTTATCATGACATTGTATGCCATGGTATGATTTTCAGTTTAAACTCAAACATTTATTAGTTTGCATCCAAGTAATGTATTATTTTTTTCCTTTGATGTTTACTTCCATTAATACGATGGTACGACGGCGTTTTAGTGCCTCTTTAAAAAACAAACAAAAAAAACAATTCTTAGATTACGAGATTAAAGTCGAAATGTTTCGAGAATAAAGATTATAGTTATAATATTTTGAGATGGGCTATTCTAGCCTTTTGTGCATGTAAATGGCCCGGATTGGAAGCACCGGGAGATATTCCAAAGTCTCAGCTTTCAAAATATGTCAGTTTTATAGTGAAATACAAACAATATGTAGGCTATATTGCAATATTGTGTTTGTCAAGCGGCATGTGAGTCAATCATCTTTCCGATTACAATAACAAACGACGAGACATTATTTTCATTATAAATTAGGCTAAACTGTTTTTTTTTTTGATGTTCCTTCACTTTTATATCTTGCTATAAACATGAAATAAAGAGCAAAAACACATTTATAATTTGTATTTCGTTATAAAACTGACAGAATTTGAAAGCTGAGCTGTGTGAAAAAGCAGCAAAGCTCAACATTGTTGGATTACTGGGTGGCTGCATGCTACAAATAATGAGTGGAAGATGTTAAATATTATGTCCTCATTTACAGTATTATACCATGAATAAAACAGTGTGTGAATGAGGTGTCCTGGCATGGAGGGTCGTTCACAGACATCCCTGCACCCAGTCTGGTTGTTGGGTGAGGGGTCTGTTGGATTATTTATTAAATATAACAAATAATAATGCATCTGATTTCTCCAGCCCTTACAAACACAATTGAAAGGAACACAATAAAGTTTACGTTTTATAGTTTCAAAACATCAAGGTTATAAAGGCAAGAACTTCCAATATACATTCTTAGTTATTGGGAGTGAAAATGTTTCTCTTACTGCTGCTTAAGTTTTCTCTGAGCATTATCCAAAGTAACGATATTGATTTAAACACTTCAAGAAAAAAAAACAATATATTCAGTTACCATTACCTAACTTTTGCCACTACTTTAAATAATTCATATATGATGAAAGAACAAACTGAACATCATAAACCGCCACCTCTGATAATTCTCAGTTATCTGTGTTTGGCGTCTCAGGGTTTGGGTTCAGTGCGTCTCGTAACATATCCAGAATCGTCTGAAGCTCCTCTGTAGTCTCCTTTATTTTTGTCACAAATTTCATGGTCTCAGACTTCATCTCTTCTACCTGCTGAGTGTTTGAAGGCAGTAGGTTTGTTTCACTCTCATTTGATGGTTGGTTGCCGGTGGATTCTGTTTCTCGCTGACTCTCTCTTAAAGTGTAATCTTGGCTGATGTTGTGAATTTATCTTGAGCCGAGAAAAATGAAGAAGACATCAACAGCTACAAAAAGTGCAGATACAACCCCTGTAACGGTCTCAGCAACACGAACTGCTCTTGCAGCCTGAGCTTTTAAAAATTAAAAATTAATTTGCTCTACAGCATTGAAACTTTCGATAAAACTAAACTTCATTCTTCAATCATATTTTATTGTATTCATATTGCATAATCACACAAAATGACAATTCTTTCACAATACGATATTGTGAAATCCACAATATCGAGCCACAGCCATATCACCCTGCAGCCCAAGACCGGTTGCCCACTGAAGCTAAGCAGGGTTGAGCCTGGTTAGTACCTGGATGGGAGACCTCCTGGGAAAACTAGGTTGCTGTTGGTAGAGGTGTTAGTGAGGCCAGCAGGGGGTGCTCACCCTGTGGTCTGTGTAGGTCCTAACGCCCCAGTATAGTGACGGGGACACTATACTGTCAAAAGAGCACCGTCTTTCAGATGAGACGTTAAACCGAGGTCCTGACTCTCTGTGGTCCCATGGCACTTCTCGTAAAGAGTAGGGGTGTAACCCCGGTGTCCTGGCCAAATTCCCTCCACTGGCCCTTGTCAATCTTGGCCTCCTAATAATCCCCATCCACTTGATTGGCTCTATCTCTCTCTCCTCTCCACCTGTAGCTGGTGTGTGGTGAGCGCACTGGCGCCGTTGTCCTGTGGCTGCCGTCACATCATCCAAGTGGATGCTGCACACTGGTGGTGGTTGAGGAGAGACCCCCTCATATGATTGTAAAGCGCTTTGGGTGTACAACAATACACAATAAAGCGCTATATAAATGCTTCATTCATTCATTCATTCATTTTCAAGATCTGTCCCCTTATAGCAAGTGTTTCCTTTTATAAAGCACATTTTGGAAGGCAAGCTAGTTAAAAACAATTGCTTATATTGTATTGTTTTGAAAATGTGATGAAAAAAAAAAATCCAGCTGGTTATCTTGTATTGAATTATTACCAATTTAACAGTGTTTGCATATTGACGATTCCTTAAGTTAAACTGAAACAAAAATCTTACTGCACACTTCAGCTTGCACATCTCATAGATGACACATCCAACCTCCAAATTTCACTGCGAAAGAAAATAAATATTATAAAAGCTTGAGTTCAGGGTTCTGATATGGAAATATATATTAAGCCAACACTGCAGGTTTAAGATTACGTCTTCTCATCATAAGGTTTACCTCTCAAATTGTCAGGTGCAACATATGCAAGAGCTTCAGTTTCTGCTGTTTTTGCATCAGTGGACCTGATAGAAACAGAAATGTGTGCTATGATTATGTCTGCACATACTATATAGACTTTATTGTTTTCTATTTGTTTTTGAAGAGGTTATTATGTTTGGAATTCAATACCATTCATTAATCTCCCCCAAATCTCCTAGGCGAATGGTTCCACATGCAGTAAAAAATATGCTCTGCCATAAGGAAACACACATATTTTGGTAGGTACACATATTTGGGTGCTGGGAATGAGTGGACTGCAATAATATCAGTCAAACTCAATTCAGATCAATACAGCCTCTAGCTATTTTGTGACCATGTCTGAAATAAAATCAATTGATTGCAGAGAAGCTGCATTTATTTTATCTAATAATAAATATCAAAATAACTCCATAGTGTACATCTGTGGTCGAATCATGACCTATTGAAGATACTTGCATGCAGGGGAGCAGCTTCAGCTAAAAAAAATATTCAATAGATGCTATTTACACTAAGTGAAAATAGCAGTATTTTTAACTATATGCTAAGTGATAATAGCTATAGATTCTATTTACACTGTTAAAATAGCAGGATGTTCGACTATTTATACTACTTTTTGCAGATAGTGGCAATTATCTGCACCTACAGTATAAAACAGTATGCAATAATAACGTGTTGAGTGTAAATTATCATTTTAATTCAGATTATTAGGCTACATGGATGCCATCTTATTGGGACAATAAAGCCCTCTCACACCTTTAGCCTTGTGATTATTTCCTCCATTTTTATTGAAAACAAAAATGCCTTTCCGATGTGACATGACCTTTGAAAAGGGAGAAAAAAGTTTGGCAAAAGGTGGGTTCAAACTCAGGTCGATCATGTAAAAATGCACACACTTTACCATCTACACCACTGGAGGTGATGTTAAACAAGTGTCTTTTGTAGTGTTGACTTCCCCAATGAACCATTGGTGGGCGGAGTTAGTGTAACAAGGCGGCTATTATGAAGGTAAATCAGTAGCTAAACTGGAGAGGTTGCTGATTTGAATGTGAGAACTTGTCATATTAATATTTTTAATTGTAAGTTTAAATTTACACTCACAGCTCTGATGTGAAAAGCTGAATCTTTTGATTTGCACACACAGACAATAATCAAAACACCCGTGTTTTGAATTCGAAGTTGCAAATTAATAGCTACAAATGTGTAAAATTACATTCACATAAACAAAATGGCAGACACAAATGTGTACGACATATTTACTTCTGCACTTTGATTTAGTTTTGCTGTACAACCTCAAGTCAGCACTTACAACATCTCAGATCTGGCAGTACAACTTCAAATCTTAGCGCTTTGACTTTTGCTACTCCTTTTACGGTAATCTTGTTGCAAAAGTCACTTGTGCACTTGTAAATGCAGACCTGAGAGCGCAGAGCCGGGGCGGGGCTGGGCTGCGAATGAAGACATTTTATTGCTCGATGCCTGACCAATGAACAACGACTTGCCCTGCAGAAAGAAACATGTTTTTTTATGCATATGTATCAGTTATTTGTAAAACACTGGAAACTATTTTTATTGAATATCCTTAGCTTTTATAGTTTTTTTAAAGCTTTTTCTAACCCTAAGCAGTTGGGGGTTCGGTGCCTTGCTCAAGGACACCTCAGTCGTGGTATTGAAAGTGGAGAGAGCGCTGTACATTCACCCCCCCCCCGTACAATTCCTGCCGGACCTGAGACTCGAACCCGCGACCTTCGGGTTACAAATCTGACTCTCTGTCCATTAGGCCACGACTGCCCCCATAACGTAATAATAACATTTTATTATTGTACTAACTACAGTATTGATGAATGGTTATGACGATGAGTTACGTTTGCATATTGTATTGTATGAATAGGTGAAATTAAGTAAAACTGAACTGAACAAATTGTGAACTGAGATAAATCATTTACTTCACAGTAATATTAAAATCATTGTAACCTTGCAGCAGCAGAAGATTAACTCTAATTAACGTGTGTGTGTGTGTGTTGTTAGCTATATATGGTTTATGGGACACAAATGTGTATAATGACATGGGTACTACAACGTAAACATGGTTTATGAGGACACTCCATGTGTCCCCGTAAAACAAAAGGCTTAAAAAACATACAAAACGTTTTTTTATGAAATTCAAAAATTGACGGTAGGTTTAGGTGACATGACATGAGGCCAAGTATGGTTACCCATACTCGGAATTTGTGCTCTGCATTTAACCCATCCTAAGTGCACACAAACAGCAGTGAACACACACACACACCGTGAACACACACCTGGAGCAGTGGGCAGCCAGTGATGCTGCAGCGCCCGGGGAGCAGTTGGGTGTTCGGTGCCTTGCTCAAGGGCACCTCAGTCGTGGTATTGAAGGTGGAGAGAGCGCTGCACATTCACTCACCCCACCTACAATTCCTGCCGGACCTGAGACTCAAACCCGCAACCTTTGGGTTATTTTTCCGACTCTCTAACCATTAAGCCACGACTTTAGGTGTAGAGTTGGTGTAGGGCGATAGAAAATACAGTTTGTACAGTATAAAAACCATTATATTAAATCATATATTATATTATATTAAACCATTATATTATCGTTAAAAAAAAATCACAAACATTTCACAGGTTTGTGTTTGGAGTGGCAGCCAAAAATAGTGGTTAAAAACATTTTTATAAATCATAAATTTAGATGTTCATTTTTTGAAATGTGTGAAAAGTACTGCTATTAAAAGTTTATTGATTGTATGATTTTTTTTTTTGTTTTCATGTTGTAATTTTTATGGAATTACATTGAATCCAATACGGGTCAATTTGACCCGGACCATACAGGAAGTCACCTGTTTTTGAACAGTACATGAGGGTTAAATATACAATTTTATTTTATTTTATTTTGTCATTCTTTTGAATTTGTCAAATATCTGAATATTTTATCTTCTAAACACTAAAAAATAAAAGACACTGGAAGTATTAAATATACACAAAATGAAGTACTTGGATGTCTCCAGAACAGCATTTAAAATTCAAATCAGATGACAAGTGAAAAAGTATTCAAACTAAGATGAATATGTAACTTAATTTTGAGATGGCATACTATATTAATCAGTTTACAAGTGTATCAACTAAATGTTTTTGGACTGAATGGAAATACTCACTTCACTGGTTTTGTTCCATCAACATGTTACATTTCACTCATCTCCATTAACATGGAGTCGTTTTCTTAGCTTATTTTTAAGAAAAAAATGACACACCTTATTTACATAGGCAAAAGAATGGTAAGCCTAGTCAAAAACTTCACAGTTCATCAGGGGCAAGAAAAATACTACAAGCAGACATTTGTAGACATACACAAGTGGTCAGATTTGTTGGTACCCTTGGTAAATATGATCAAAGAAGGCTGTGAAAATTAATCTGCATTGTTAATCCTTTTGATCTTTTATTTAAAAAAATCACAAAAATCTAACCTTTCATTGGAGAATAAAAATTTAAAATGGGGGGAAATATCATTATGAAATAAATGTTTTTCTCTAATACACATGGGCCACAATTGTACATAACGGCACTCTTTTATTAATTACTTTTTGAAACCTCCATTTGCCAGTTCAACAGCTCTTAATTTTCTCCTATAATGCCTGATGAGGTTAGAGAACACCTGACAAGAGATCAGAGACCATTCCTTCATCCAGAATCTCTCCAGATCCTTCAGATTCACAGCTCCATGACGGTGCTTCTTCTCTTCAGTTCACCCCACTCATTTTCTACAGGGTTCAGGTCAGAGGACTGGAATGGCCAGCAGAAGCTTGTTTTTGTTTTTGGATTATTGTCCTGATGGAAGATCCAAACATGGCCCATTATACGATTTCTAACAGAGTCAGTCACTTATTGATTTTTTTATCTGTTGGTATTTGATAGAATCCATGATGCCATGTGTCTAAACAAGATGTCCAGGATCTCCAGCAGAAATATAGGCCCACAACATCAAAAATACAGCAGTATATTTAATTGTACACATGGGGTACTTTTTATCCCTGTGTTCACCAAACCCATCTTGAGTGATTGCTGCTAAAAAGCTCATTTTTTAGTTTCATCTGACCATAGAAGCCAGTCCCATTTGAAGTTCCAGTCGTGTCTGATAACTGAATATGCTGGAGATTTGTTTTTGGATGAGCTAGGAGAATTTTTCTTGAAACCCTCCCAAACAACATGTGGTGATGTAGGGGCTGTTTGACTATTTTTTTAAGGTTTTCTGAGGCTGATCCCGAGGCTCAACTATTTTCTGCAATTCTCCAGCTGTGGTCCTTGAAGAGTCTTTGGCCACTCAAACTCTCCTCCCCACCGTGCATTAGAATGATATAGACACATGTCCTCTTCCAGGCAGATTCATATCATTTTCTGTTGATTGGAAATTCTTAATTATTGCCCTGATGGTGGAAATGGTAATTTTCACTGCTCTACTAGCTCTTTTCTTAAAGTCACTTCACTAATTTGTGAAGCTGAATTATCTTGTGCTGCACATAAGAAATATACTATTTGTTTTTTTTCTCATTGTGATGGATGATTAAGGGAATTTGGACTTTGCTTTCCCTCCTATTTATATTTCTGTGAAACAGGAAGCCATGGCTGGATAATTTCATGTCCATAATCACCCTGGAGTGCTCAAAATTGTAAATATGAATGGGAATATACTTCAGAGATATTTTACTTAATAATTTCTAGGGGTACCAATAATTGTTTCCAACGTGTATTTGAGAAAAAAACATTTATTTCATAATGAGATTCCCCCCTCACTTTCAATTGTTTTAGTTCAATGAAATGTTATATATATATACTTTTTTTTTAAATAAAAGATCAAAAGGATTAATAATTCAGGTTTATTTTCAGAGCCTTCTTTGATCATATTTACCAAGAGTACCAACAATTCTGACCATGTGTATAAGCAAGTAAGATGTTATGGCAGATAAATATAGATTGAAAATTAAAAAGGTAAAACACATGATGACCTGGTAGTTTTCTAAGCCCAATACGCCGGTACAGACACAGTCATAGTGCACTTCTTTACATGTTTGTGCTCTTCTAAGTCAGCAATTTCAGAACATTTACATTTACATTTACATTCATGGTTTTTGGATGCTTTCTAAGCAAATGGCTTGAAAACTCCCGTGAAAAAGAAAAACAGGTGACGTTTTAGGACGTGAATAGAGCAGAAGATGCAGATGCAGCATAGAGTGGCAAAGATTGAATACATTACTATATGAACACCTAATGCTAATATTCACATTAAAAGTGTTGTATTTATAATAGCATTGTGTCATCTAAAAACAGATCCTCTCCTCATGTCAGACCAGATGCATGACAGCGTCCGTGTGCTTTCACGTAGTTTTGACAGGCAGCCTTCATGCATAAAGCAAAATGCAAATGTCTCATGATCTTGTTTATTCTATAACATGGGAAGGATAAACATTTAGTGGCAGGTGCAACACTCACAGGATGGAAACAATGAAGTATGACAGATAAAGACCGTGAAAACAGTCATATGAACCACTTCTGCAAGTTACTAAATACTAGTGATGTATAGCTGTGAAACATCATATCCAGACTGACCTTCAGTAACTCTTGATTCTGGACAAAAATATTTCAAACATGGAAGTCATTGGCCATGTAATGTCATTCCTGTTTTCATGTTTATTAATGTTTCGTTCATATAATGCAGGGATGCACGTAAACAAATACAACCCCAAATCAAAAAAGTTTGGGACAGTATTGGAAAACGCAAATAAAAAAAAGTAGTGATTTCTAAATTTACTTTGACTTGTATTTCATTGCAGACAATATGAACACAAAATATTCATGTTTTGTCTGGTCAACTTCATGTCATTTGTAAATATACATCCTTTCCTGTCATTCAGACCTGCAACACATTCCAAAAAAAGTTGGGACAGTAAAGCATTTACCACTTTGTAATGTTGCCATTCCTTTTCACAACACTTAAAAGACGTTTAGGGACTGAAGACACCAAGTGATGAAGTGTTTCAGGTGTAATTTTGTCCCATTCTTCCTGCAAACAAGTCTTAAGGTGGGCAACAGTACGGGGTCTTCGTTGTCGCATTTTGCGCTTCAAAATGCGCCACACATTCTCTATTGGAGACAGGTCGGACTGCAGGCAGGCCAGTCAAGTACCCGTACCCTCTTCCTCCGCAGCTAGGACTTTTTAATGTGTGCAGAATGTGGTTTTGCATTGTCTTGTTGAAATATGCATGGACATCCCTGGAAAAGATGTCTTCTTGAAGGCAGCATATTGTGCTCCAAAATCTCTATGTACTTTTCAGCATTAATGGTGCCATCACAGAAGTGCAAGTTACCTTTGCCAAGGGCACTGACACAACCCCATACCATGACAGACCCTGGCTTTTGGACTTGTTGCTGGTAACAGTCTGGATGATCCTTTTCTTCTTTGGTCCGGAGCACACGGCGTCCATTCCTCCCAAAAAATACCTGAAATACTGATTCATCTGACCACAGTACACGTTTCCACTGTGTGATGGTCCATCCCAGATGCCTCCGAGCCCAGAGAAGTCGACGGCGCTTCTGGACACTGTTAACATAGGGCTTTCTTTTGGCACAGTACAGTTTTAACTGGCATTTGTGGATGTAACTACGTATTGTGGTACTTGACAAAGTTTTGCCAAAGTAGTCCTGAGTCCATGTGGTGATATCGCTTATAGATGAATGACGATTCTTGATGCAGTGCCGCCTGAGGGATCGGAGATCACGGTTGTTCAGCTTAGGCTTGCGCCCTTGTCCTTTACGCACTGACATTCCTCCAGATTCCTTGAATCTTTTAATTATGTTATGCACTGTTGAAGGTGAAATATCCAAATCTCTTCCTATCTTTCTTTGAGGAACATTGTTTTTAAACATTTCAATAATTTTCTCACGTATTTGTTGGCAAACTGGCGATCCTCGGCCCATCTTTGCTCCTAAAGGACTAGACCTTTCTTGGATGCTGCTTTTGTACCAAATCATAATTACAATCACCTGTTGACATCAACTGTTTTCAAATCACATCAATATTTAACCAATTTACCTCATTACTAGTCCTACATTGCTCCTGTCCCAACTTTTTTTTGGAATGTGTTGCAGGTCTGAATGACAGGAAAGGATGTATATTTACAAATGACATGAAGTTGACCAGACAAAACATGAAATATTTTGTGTTCATATTGTCTGCAATGAAATACAAGTCAAAGTAAATTTAGAAATCACTACTTTCTTTTTTTATTTGCGTTTTCCATACTGTCCCAACTTTTTCTGATTGGGTCGTAAGTGAATTAACAGCTAAAAATGTCAGCACTTAGCAGTCCTCTGACACTTCATAAAGTTACATGATTTTTATATTGCGATTTTTGTATTTTCTAACGACCATGCAATAGCTGAAAAAGAAGAACATGTAGTAAA